>JBBPLP010000378.1:0-23173 GCA_038089875.1 Fistulinella prunicolor
AGGCGGTACCACGATCATGATCGCTTGCAACATTGGAGGTAGGACAAATCCCATCTGCCAAAGGTTGAAGCTAGCGAACGAGAGCATGTTGTCTAAAACTGATTGAAGTAGGTGGATGTAACCTATGGCGTTAGATATGTATGGCGTTAGATATGCACAAATATTCCCACCGCGTTTTTCGATGCCACCGCGCCCTTCGATTCCACCGCGTTTTTTGATGTTACCGCGCTCCTTTCGATACCACCGCGCTTTTTCATGTCACCGCGCTTTTTCCACGCATAACTTTTTTCTTCTTGTGCAACTTTTTTGCTGTGCACCTGATGTAGACCTTATTCATTATGGCTAGTATACTAATGCTACTATGATAATTGTAGTACTAGGAAGTGGTTGTACACGAATGGAGGCTGGAGCTAAACTTATACCTGTAGCATCATCCGGTCGGCGAGGTTGGAGGAAGTCAGAACGAGTCAGCAAGGGCGTGGGTTTAGGTGAAAGGGTGAAAGCACAGGCGAGATGAGTGCTTGAATAAGGACTCAGCGGATGTATGCAAGCACGGGGGGTGAGGATATGGCCAGTAACCGCACTTGAAGTGGATGTAGGACGAAACAAGGGGCCTTCGGCCCCTTGTTTCTAGGTCTTTGTACAAAGAGAGGGACTGATGGGCTGCCACTCCCGTTTGATGTGCCCGTCGGGCACCCCTCTCCAAGGATCAGGATCGGACTGCGGCCTTGGGCCACATACGGTGCAATCAGGGACGGGCGAAGAGAACGGGAGGGTGCGGTTTCGAGCCTGCGAAAGCTCTTGTCAGGGGGCTTACCGCTGCCCCAACCGCCATCCTTCCATTGCCGTTTAGGGTACACCTACCAGCCTAAAGTCCTGCTGAGGGAGTTGGCCAACGCGGCAGCGTAACTCGTGAGTGAGCGGGTGGCATTGGCACGCAGTGAGGCGTCCACCCTAGCCTACCAAGTGGCGCGACCCCGGGCGGGCTGGTTGCATGGGGGGGCAGAACGAGTGGGAAAGGGAGGCTTCCTGCTCGGCGATTCGACGCCAGTTATACCCTAGCACGGGGAACTCCCACAGGTCCTATTGGCACCCAGGGCCCTTTCGAGCGCCCAGCTGCCCTTTTTTGGTGCCGTTGCAGTCCCACACCTGCGTGGGATCCGCTCTCCGTCATCCTGAAGTGGATTCGATGAACGACAAAGAGAGGGCAAGCAAGGACAAGCCAGCGCTCAGTGCGGAGATTGCCGGACGAGAAGAAAAAGAAGCACGACGGAGCAGCAGCTGCTCAGTCGGTTCCAGTTTCGGCGACGAACTTCCCAGTAAATATTCCTCCCCCTGTTGATTTCATGCAGGCGAGCACGAGCACGCACGCACATGCAATGTCTGCGTGCATACTTGTGCTCATGCCTTGCTTACACTGAGGATGTGTTACTGTCCGAGGCCTGCGGCAGTGCAAGCAAGCCGCTACTGTGTGCTCTCGCCCATCCTGCACCTCACACAACATCTGCTTCCTTGTCTTAGTACTAGCATTAGCATTGGTAATTACATACACTACTCCCTAGTTACTACCCCTCACTGTACCTAAGATCAATGACCAATGGCGAGCAAATAAGAAAAAAAACACCACCGAAAAAAAGTTGTATACAAAAAGAAAAAGTTATGCACGAAAAAACGCGGTGACATGAAAAAGCGCGGTGGTATCGAAAGGAGCGCGGTGACATCAAAAAACGCGGTGGCATCGAAGGGCGCGGTGGCATCGAAAAACGCGGTGGGAATATTTGTGCATATCTAACGCCATACAGGACGAGTGAGAGTTCCGATTTCTTCACTGAGTTGTGCTCGAAGTCAAGTCAGGGTCTGACATCGTGGTCCACGGTGACACTATGTATCATTTGGATCATTCCATTGTGGGAAACTCGTAATGATGGTGGCAAAGAACTGTACGTAAATACTTTAGGGCGCATATGCCATGATGCAGCAAGGTTCAGGGATAAAGTTATGACGCCAACCTCGGGTCAACCGTTGAAGGCGCGAGCACTGTGTCGGTCATGTCCGTGCCTGCCACAAGACGGCGTATCTGTCGTTGATCGACTCGCGATAGAGCAACGTTGCAATGGAAGTCGTCATCTTGCAGTCACCTTGCCAGGAATGAAACGGACAAAATGCACCCGTATTAATCAACCATAGAAGCCGTTCTCAAGTTAATGAAGCTTACCGTAATAGAGTCATGAAGGTATACATGTGTGAGTGTATGGTACGTCGTAATGATGACACAAGGCACAAGAGGAGAGCAGAAAAGAGAGGAAAAGAAATCAAGCGTCAAACGACATCTAAATCTCCGTCATCGTTCACGCCCTCTCGCGCCCCCACCCGTCCTTGCGCTCTCCGTCACAGCATCCAGCTGTACATTACGCTTCTGGGCAATCTCGGTTTGTCGCTCCAGGCTCCTAATCAACCGCTCGAGATCAGCGGCCCATTCCAGACGAAAAATGTAGATGCGATCACATACTTGATCTGAGTCTCGAGCTCGAGGATCCGTTCCTTGCTCCCCTGCCGCTCCCGCTTGTACTTCTCTTCCGCAGCCTTCAACCGTGACTCGTACTCCTTCACCCGTGCTTCCCACTTGTTGTCCGCCGTCGTTGTCTTTTGGTTCAGACTCGATATCTTTTCCTCATGTTGCAGCAGTTGATTGTTCGCCACCACCAACCGTTTCTCCGCATTCACAGCACGCGACAGCAGGGTCCGTATCTCTTGAGAATCGCCCTGAGTGGGACGTCGCGCGGTCGCGAGTTGCTGGACGAGATCGGTGTTGGTGGTCTGCAGCGTCACCGTGCTGGGTCAGCAGATGGGAAACTTGATCCACAACGCAACCGACCTTGAGTGCCTCCAGCTCCCCCTCTTTGGTGACGTACTTGCGCCGCCACGTCGCCTTCGCATCGCCGTATGCCTTGACGCTCGTCTCAAACTTGTCTATTTGCTTCCACCGTGTGTCGAGCTGTTTCCGCATATCCGTCAGTTTCTCCGTGAATCGCACTTCCGCCTCCTTGACGCGCTTATCAAAATCTAGCTGTATTTGACTGAGCGCTTTCAGGCGTGTGATGAGATTGTCGTGAAAGACGCTAAAATTGGTGAATGGCTTCGTCTCAGCTTGACCACCTTTCTTCTGCGGGTATACCTCGTTAAAGAGAGCGTAGAGATGGCAGGGAAGAGGAGCGTACGGGAGTCTTATCTACGCCAAGGATCTTGTCCATGTACTGGTATATAGTGAGCAACAATGTGTTACGTTCCGTAAGCTGGTCGCGGTATTGACTCTCGCTGCTTAACAGTGACTTTTGATCCCTTGCCAGCCTTGCTTCGAGTTCGTGAACCTTTGTACGCAGCGAGGATACTTCGGATTCGGCAGTCTTGAGGCTCGCTTGGGCGACATCTAGTTTTTCTGAGATGTGGAGGCGAGATTGGGTCTGATTCCCGAGACGCGTGGTTAGATCGCGAACCTCGTTGTGCAGCTTATCGATCGTGAGATCTCGCTCCCGCGTGGTTCCTTCGCGAGATGCGCTATCTTGACGTGCTCGTGCGAGAGCGTCCTCGAGCGTCTGGACATCACGTTTCAAACGATCGACCTCGAGCTGGAGTGAAAACTTGGCAGTCGTATGCGAATCGCCAAGCTTCTTTGACTCTTCTTCCTTCGTCCGGAGTGCGTCCTGCACGGCCTTGACATCGGACTGGCGTTGTTCCAGGAGCGTCTCGTTCTTCGCAAGGTTATCAAGAGCAGATTGGAGGGCAGATTCTTTAATTTCGAGGTTCCGTCGTTCGTGCCGAAGCTGAGAATCGTACTCTTTCTCGACTTTGAGGAGCTCTTGTTCCATACGTTCCCTCTCCTCGCGCTCGTGCTTCACTTCTTCAACGAGATCTTCTACATGGCGTGCCAATTCTTCTTGCCGTGATCGGTGAGCAAGGATGTCTCGGCAAGTCTGATCGTAGAGATCTTGGAGGTCTTGAAGTTGCGTCTTGAGCGTATTAACTTTCTAAGGACGGTGCGAATTAGTCGGGTAATTTGACGTTTTCCGCTAAACTCGCCTCCTTTAGTGCCGCTCCTAGTGCCTCAAGTCTCTCCCGTTCGACGGCATCGTCTTCACGAATGCGTTCACTTGCCTCTTTGATGCGGTCGTTCTCTTCTTCTAGCATGTAGACTTGTTCACTCAATTTCTCAATTTCCCGATTGGCGGCCTCGATCTCGGCGTCCTTTTCGTCTGCCTCTTTCTCGAGATGTTGTAAGGTTGCTTCAAACTTGGCGTGGAGCTCGTTGGTGTTCGCTTCGAGCTCGGAGATGTTGAGACGAAGTTCCTTTGATTCCGTTTCCCGTTCTGCAAGGGCCTAGAGAAGACAGTCGGTCAGTTTCTGGCAGATGCCTTGTAAGAAGAGATAATACATCGCGGAGCTCTTCGACCTGTCCACGCGCCTCCTCGACTTCTCCTCGCCATTCTTCCTCCACGACAGCGACAATCCGATCGTGTTCGACGATCAGGTCCTCGATCTCCTTGTTCTTCATGTCAATCTCGTCTTCTCTTTGTGACAGTTCAATCATCGTCGCGGCAAGTTTGTCGCGCACGGAATTGAGATCTTCCTCCACAGCCTCCCGCTCTTCTCGCGCTTCCAGTATCTCCGCTCGGCTCTCGCTACGTTCGATTGACTCCGCCTCTCTCCTTCGCTGAATGTCCTCGATCTCCAAACCCAGTTGTGCGATCTCGTCTGCTAGTTCTTCCTTCTCGTCTTCCTTCCTCAGAAGTAGTTCATTCTGGTCTTCTATCCGCGCACGTAGAGCCTCATTCTCGGCCTCGAGCTCCTCCAGTTTCTGCTGCCACCGCTCGCGCCTGTTATCTCCATGTCCATCGAACACGTCGTTACCACGTCTCTCAACGATCTCACGAAGGCGCTCAATCTCTTCCACGTTGTCCTCGAGCAACCCTCTCACATTATCCAACTCCTCCTCGAGTTCCTCGTTTCTGAGCTCGGCCCGCCGCAGAGTATCTTCATCGACCGTAGACGCGCGCCCTCTTCGTAGTTCTCGAATCTCGTGTTCGCGTTCCTGCAGTTTCGCCTCGAGATCGCGTTCCCGATCGCGCGTGCTCGCGGCGCCACGCTCTTTTTGTGAACGCTCCAACTCGCGCTCGAGCTCCAGCACGAGTCGCTTTAGCTTCTTGAGTTCGAGACCGCGTTGCTGCACTTCGACCTTGAGGGACACGTTTTGTTTGAGAGCCGCATCGACTTGGTCCGGCGCGAGTTGGGCCAGGCGCTCTTCGAGAAAGTGTACGCGCAATTTGATGTTGAAGTTTTCCTTCTTGAGGTTATCGATGTGCTGGAGCGGGCGAGGTGGAGGGGTGTGGGGTTGATTATATGCAAAGCAGGCGGCAGGATGAAGAAAATGAAAAATAATATAATAACATAAAAGTTCACCTTCTCTTGATCGCGGAGCGTGAGCGTGACGCCCTTGTTGCCACCGGGCGTACCTCGAGTACGTTTACGGTTCGTGACGGGTGTGTCTTGACCATCGATCCATTTATGTCCGGGCGTATCCAAAAAGTCACCACCCCCGCCCTCTCCAGCCTCGTCTCCTTCTTCGTGGCTAGAGATAGCCAATCGCCTCAGAGCAGATCCTGACTCGTCCAGCCGCTTACGCGCACCACCAACGGCGCTCGTTAGTTCTGGCGGAGAAGGGGTAGAGATAGGTGCTGAAGACAGTGCAGTCGTTTGCGATGATATGGATGGGACTCTGTGTTTTCGACCCGGCGTAGAGATCCCAGACACGAGCGAGCCGAGGGAGAGATCAGGGAGCGTGTTTGAGGAGGAGTCTGCACGTGCATTGAGTGCAGCTGACATCGGGGTGTTCTCGAAGGTTTAACTTGTAGTATCGTCAAAAGGTCGTTTTCAAACTAAGCAGTTTTTTGTCATTGGAAATGTTCATGGGTTAAACCTTAGGAGAATAACGCATCGCAAGCTCACCGTTGTCGTCTTATGACGGGCTAAAAGGCCAGTTCGCGTCGAAACATACACACGCCGTGGCACGTTGGAGCGTTGCGTTCAATGAGCAATGACAGCCCCGTTAATGCAAGCACGGCTCCAGGAAAGCAACGTAAGGTTTATTGGTCACGTGACACGCACATACACTTTTCGGCTTGTCTCGGCGCTTGACGAGTACTCACTTCACAGCAATAAATATATACATAGTGAGTGTACAATAACACGATTAATGTTGCTTATTTTTTGAGCGTGGCACGTGATCTCTTGTCTGTAGGAACCAGCGCAACAGTGTGTTGTGAGCGCCTGCTAATTTTCTCCAGGCTTTTGAGGAGGCAATCTCATCGGTGATGCGAGTTTGAAATCGTGCATTGCAAGACTCATCCCGTGGAGGAATCGAGTGCGTCGGAAAGGTTAATGAGGTGTCTGGAGGTAGGTACCCGGATCAACTGCCTGGTCGAATTTTCCCGCGAATGGGTTTATTATAATACGGTCCCTTCTGCAGGAACGATCGCAAAATTCTCCTCCCAGGGAGCCCAGACCAAGCCAATGATTACCGCATTCTAGATAAATCTGCTCGATGTTCATGCTGAACAATGCGCCTAGCAGTGAAACATCCTCAGTATCGCTGCCCCCACTGCTTCCTGCGTCGCCAGTGAAGTGGATATGCCTTTCCCTCGAAGGAGTACATCTGAGATCGAAATCGGCCCGAATGGAACTGTCACGACGGTGCCGAGGCTCTTCCCCATTTTACCGGCCTGAATTTGCCGGTATTGTGGGGTAATTACCTACCAATCCCCCTCCATATCAGAAACAAATAAATATAGCGCAAGATCTACAGACAACCTGCCTTGTGGCTTGCAAGGTTACTATCTTGGCCCTGGGCAGCCAACACGTGGCGGAAAACTGTATGGCTCGCAAACTCAACTCGTCCAACTCCAGGTCATCACTCAATGTTTTACATTATAAGAAGCCCTACTACACTCGGTCGTCGCGACCCCTCGTACATACTTCGTCCCAGTAATTTATCATTCATTCTTAAGCAACCCGAGAATTGATCAAAGAACTTTCGAGATCGCCAGTATTATAACGGGTCTGGTAGAGGTAATCAGATATAAGGGCAGCTACTACTACGTGACATGCACAGAAGAGTTGTTGAGAGTCGTGAGGTGCATAGAATTCATTATCACGAACTAGTAATATGTATCTTATTCTTCCCATCTTCGTCAGCGTTCTGCATTGAAAGAATTTGAAATCAGGGATTGACTATCGCACACACTACACCGCACTCAGTGCATATTCAAGATGATCGAAGAGTCAAACAGTTTACACAGAGGATGATCGCGTCCTAGTCTGAACATTTCAGGGACGTCAGAAAGCAAGCGTCTGAATGTAATGGGGAGCTTGCGAGCAAGTGAATCTCCGATAAAGCTATAAAAACTTGTGCATTCGTCATCTTCAAGGTTTCGGCGCGTTGTGCCATTTTGGCTCTGTGGCCCTGGGTAGCAAGTACTACAAATACGGTTGGAGATGACCCCGAACCGGTGATCACGGTATGAAGGCCATAGATATGGTATTGGGGATCAGATCCGTGATATAATGAGTCAAGTACCCGACCAGTGTGGACGATCGGAGAGGGCCGAATGGAGGTAAGGAAGATAGGCTAGACCGAGAACTGCGTACGACAAAAACACGATGGCTACCTACGATGGGGCCACTAGCCACTGTGCCTGTACCCCAGCCACCACCTCGGGTTCACCCTGGTGCCCATCTATAGTAGGTCACCCGACGGATAGCAGTTCAGAAATAACGAACTCAAAGGTCACTTTCAAAGTGCAGTGGCTTACCCAGCATTACCGAATACAGATAAGATAGTCGAAAACAACAGCATGAGACCGATCGCAGATGGATCAGTGCGATTGGAAATGTCTTGAGGGAGGTAATCTTGGGTTGGCAAATATCTGCGAATGTTTGCTACATCAGGTTGGTAAACTTCGAACGACAACCATCGACGGTTGCAAAGATACCTCCCATAAAAACCGCCTGAGGGTCTTGGCTTTGACAATTGAATGTATCAGCAGGGATTACTTCGACCTGCACAACTCTCAGACCTAAGACATCCTGCCTGTTCTGTCAAGACCTGTCCGTGACGACTGACCGGGAAGATATAGGGCTTGCGAGGGTCTTGAGTCGACTAGTAAATGCTGACGTCGTGACCAGCTTCACGAGTAAGTCGACATCATATCAGCCGAGGCTATGAGAACGAGGAAAGCCAGCGAGGCAGAAGCAAGCCATTAGTTGAGTACCTTGATGTGTAATGTGCGGTATGCGTGCACAAGCGGCGGGAAGGGACGTGCTATGTATGGGCGTGTGGCCCAGACGGACCACGATGGGGCGGCGTTCACGAGGGCAAGGCGGTGAGTGAATGAAGTGGCGAGGTGCAGCTTCGGGGGATAAATCGATGAATGCCGGTAAGCTGTAGCGCAGTGTTATTCTGATCGGTGAACCCTTTTATTTTATTTTATTTTTGAACAGAAACGTCCGGGGTGCCCGGTAGATGAGCGCTTGAGCGCTTGAGCATCGCAACACAAATTTGGTTTCATCGAGTTCCTTCCATTGAGGACGGGCTGACGTAATTGGAATCCAAGAATGATCACACCGCCGACTTCTCGTAACCGGGTTTCGTGACCACACTGATCAATTGATCTCCCACCTAACGCCATCGTTACGTCCCGGGGAAATTACACAGGATACAATCGCCCAAGTCATCACACTGTTTCGTTTCGTTTCAGTAGGACGAAATATGCTGCCCCGGCGGGTGACCCTGCAGATTTGCAACGCCGATCCTGTTACCCAGCAAATTGCAACTCGCGGCCATAAGGCATCATGCACAGGCCAACTGTTCACAATAAACACGCAGATGCTCTTATCGCGCGCTGTGAATGCGGACAATCAGCTGCAGAGGCGGGTAAGTTAGTACGTCAAGGAATACACCGTCCTCAAGTCGGGGACTCCGTTCAAGTGTGTGGTCGTGTCGTTATTCCTTCTTCGCCTTTCGGTCGACCGCCAATCCTGCATATGGAGCCAGAAAAATGGGATTATCACGCACAGTGTGAAACTGGACCCTATGATGGAGAGTGCAAGACGAGCGACGGTAGAAGTCTTGGCCGTGCAGCGATTTGATTTAGGTTTCCTTCAATGCTTAATCTCTTCATTACAATCGGCGACCTTTGGTCCGGCTGAAGTATCCACACCATGATCCAACGGGTGCACGCGTATTCGGATTACCCCCTTCCCACCAACTAAATCCCCTCTTCTTTCTTGCCATTTTACTTGTATAACCAAATGAGTGACCCAACAGTGGCAAGTAGAGTGACGGTGGCGAGCGACTGTGTGCGTTTGCTGAGAACTTGTTAAATTTTGGTGACGTTGAACATCCTATGCATTTTGGATGGTTTGTGGCCTCTTGGGTTGGCTGAGGCTGGACTTTCCATTCCGATTGGGAGCCAAGCGCTAAGAATCACCCAAAGTCCAAGATCTCAGCGCCCAACGACGGATGCCGGGAGCTGGCGATTTTTATTTTTAGTAAGATGAAATCCCTAACTTACTTGGTAGACGAAGTTACCCGCCAATTAAACCGAAATTGGCCTGCCAGGACAGCGCACTGGGTCTACAGCAATTGTACCGATGCACCCCTCCTGAGATGCCCATTCGTCGGCTTAGATTCTCCGACACCGTGGAATCATCGCCTTGCTAGCAATATCATTCTATCGGTAATGGTTTATGTGGGTCAATCAATCATCCAAATAAACAATCTGATCAGGGAGCTCATGATAGACATCCGGTAACTCTAAGAATCTGCGAACAATGATAATGATAGGTCCCTGGAGATCGCACATGGGGTTGCAGCGTCATTCTCTAGACAGTTGAAACATTATAGAAAATTGCAGGGCTCGGCGAGACGCCCAATACGAAACCATGGTTGATCAAGCGGCGGTGAGGCCATTAATGAGGAATGGTGAAAATACGTTGAAGGTGAGCTTGACAACCGCTCGCACACAGGGGATTACGAAAATGTTGCGATCCCTGGTGTGTCGTTCCTCTCCCCGCATAATCCCAGCTCATGAAACATTAATGTCTGAGGGCTCAACGTAACTAGTGACTATATACGCGCGTCTATCAATCGGAAGGTTCCGCTGTATTTTCATGGTAACATCACGAGACACAGCCATGGAACAGTCGGGTAAATGATCAATAGAGGCCCGGTCTTTCTCACCTTTCTTTTCTCCACGTGTGATCATATTATTTACGGCAGATTGAAAAAAAAATAGTGTCTATTTTCACCGCCTTGCATGTATTCGGTCGGAAATGAAATATTCCATTCTCCATAGCATACGAAGCTAAACGTTCTTCGCTCAGCCCTCGGTCTTTATTGTGAGTTGGCGAGGGGAAACCTATGATACATCGACATTGCCAAGTTCGTTCCACGAGCAAGGCGGTCAACTACAGCAGTTCATAGTTGGCTGAAGCCGTGGCACAGTTGAGATAAGACCCAGCACGAATGCATATCTTAAATATGCAGCCCCCCTCACTCCAATTTCTTTTCCACCAGAACAAATTTCCAGCAAAGTTGTTGAGGATGTTCAACTTGCGAGACACAGCACCTGCAGATCCGTATGTATTTTCTGCTGCCTCACTCTCTAAGATGAAAAATCTTTCCTCAGAGCGGAATTCCTCGCATGGATGCTGCTCGACCCCTTCGAGTACAATCAAACCTGCATTTGGACCGTCGGACACAATGGCGTCTGCAATGCATCTCTCTCTTCCGATCCACGTCATGCCGCTGCACACTTTCGTGGCGAGCATATTGTCGGTATGGGAATCCCGACAGAGAGGGTCACCTGTCTGTGGCAAGGCTGTCGCGCGCAGCCAATCCAGCAGAGGTGCATCATTCGACACATTTTGACCGTCCATCTGGGGCTGTTAAGATGGACATGTCCTACATGTGGAGCAATTTTCTCGCGTAGGGATACCTTCCACCCATGTCCTGGCAGGCGAAACGAGTGAATAGCGATGGGGCACTAGTCTTCTAGAAATGTGCAGTTTTCTTTCGTTTTATTTGATTCGTCATTTAATTTTTTTAAATTTATTCATGCTAGTTCTACGACCATGCGCAACGATGCTAGCGTTCGAGTAAAAAATAACACTTGCCTCATTCCTTCATTCCAAACAACACACGTATGATCGATTCTCCCAGGACAAGTTAAGAGACCGGAAGAGTGATGGAGCCTGAAGAAGCTGACATGGAGACCACTAGCATTTCAACCAGTCTGGAGGCATTGAACGTCACAAAGGAAATGTGGAAGGATGTAGATCCAGGGAAGGACAACAAGCGGTCTCCGGGAGCCGTAAGAGTGATTTGGAATCGTAGAATATCTCTAAAAACAACGTGGTTAGGCAAGGGATAGCATACCCGAGAGAAGACATACTCCATCTTCCCAGTTTTCAGGGCTGTGCTAGGTATCCTGTAAATGCACATGTAGAAGCTCTCATCTATGAATCTGGTAGATGTAGGATTTTAAAAAGTCGTCATTTTAACCTCTGTCAATATCACGTCGAGAAGGGCGAAGTCCGATGTCAGGACACTGCCCACCTGCATTGCAGTTAGAATTCACTAAGGCAAACGGAGAAGTAAACAGTTAGCAAACGGCCGTGTGATCATTTTCCAGAGCTACCTGAAAATATGCCCACAGTGTAACTAAGGCATGCTACCGGCGCGTATTCGATCCATATATGTACATACAAATGTGTGGTGGACGTTGGCGGAGGGCACCCAGGCACGTGACTTTTCGTGAGCCTAGATTTGTAAGCAATATGAACTTGATCTTCCACCGTGATTTAGCGAATCTCGCCACATCAAGTCATCAGCCAGGACCAGATCCAGTCTTCTGAAGTCGTTTGTAACTCTCATACTCTCCCTCCCTCGGGGACGCGTGCTGGTGTTTGCACAATGGTAAGTTCTCGGCTGTGAGTCACTGCACAATATTCCAGCCAGGCTTTGCACTCGTCGACTAGTTTGGCCCCCACCAACTTTGCGGGTTCCTGTATTGGCAACACTTCTAGTCACTTGAATGACATCAGTCTGATTTTAAAGTCCTGCAGTGCCAGGGAAGAAGAGCTTAGCAATTCCTTCTTGATCGCCAAGTTCTCGCTCAGTTAGCTGGATGCTCGTTGTTTTAAACATGACATCCAGATGCACAAGGATGCGCGAGGACGTCAAAATATTACAGGCTAACACGGTGAAATAGCGCGACAACCCAGGTTGAACATGAACGTCACCCTCCAAGCAAACGTAGACCGCGTTCCTATGACCCGGTAGCGATTGGCTATCCGAGATCTACACCAATTCCTGCACTGGTGGGCCGTGCCTATTTATTCGACTCAGAGATCTTCAACACCTGATACAGCCATTGACCATCGGTTGCTGTATGCCTATCATAATTCCGGCCAATAGGGCGGATGACGACACAGCCTGTGGTGACAATGTACACACGACACGACCGTACTCTATTGCCTTGCTCGGCTTCAATGTTTCGGCTTTCTCTCCGGCCTTGTTCCGATTCTCTGTCACTGGATTTTCCAACTGGGAATATGCACAATCCACGTCACGCTGCGCTCTCCCGGTTCCGTATGTCCGGTGCTACGCTACTATTGAATAGCTCTAATCATTCCTATTCCTATTTCTTCCTCTTCCATAGTTCTCTACAGCCTTTCCCTGTTGACGTCTACTGTTCCGTCTTACGGAAAATATAGGCTTATCGAATTGTTGCGAGGCTCCTTCCTCTCTTCCTTGCAACCTCAGATCCTTCATTGACCACGCAATTTTCGTTGACTCGCTTTCTACACGGTAATAAAGATATACAACAGTTTCTCTCTGTTCGAAAGCGAGATGGCACGATAATGTAGTTGGAGTCGAGATGCGATTGAGTTTCACGTTCATGCGGTGCTTGGAGTGTTCAAGATCGCTGAACAAAGATTTGCCCGCGTTTATCAAGTCCCGGTACGTCACTTCCCCATTACCAAACATGCAATGAGAAGATACTTGGTTGCCTGTAGCCACGGCAGCAGATCACAACTATGCCAAGTTCACGTCTGACGACGCTCCCACGCTCACCAAGGCGACCCTCCAACCCGTGCAGCGCACAGGGTCTCGAGCTTGACATCTTCTGAAACGATTAAGACCACAACGTAGGATGAGCAGAAGACAAGACACGGATTTGAAACACTCTCAATGCAGTATTTTAGCTTGCGAACACGCACGGCGATCAACTCTGTGCTTACTATTTTTTTCATCCTGTCTTAAATGTCTCAAATGCAGTCTCCTCTGGTCTCTCAACCTTGTGCTACGAAGGTCGATGGAAGTTTTGATGCCTGTGTTGTCGTAGCGTGAGGTGAGACTTCTATCATTTTCAATTCGGTCTTTTAACTACTGATATCCTTTCGTCTTCTAAAGGAATCTCGTATCCCCAGTGATCGAAGACAGTAGCAAGAAAGGAACAGGAAAGCGGACTGTCCCATCATAATTCACTCATTTTCCCCTGGAAGCATCGGTGCGCCGTATCTTTACGCGAAAAAAATAACAGAACACGTCCACCTGAGGAGCCTCAGATGGACGACTAAGAGCTCTGCTGGATCGGCTGCGCGCGACAACCCTGCATAAACAAGTTATTCTGTCCCTCGGGGGCACAATACTGAGGGAATGGTCATTCAGATAGAGCTGAAAACGGAGTTACCGCGCTAGCCTTACTCACCTCCTCCGCCCTCTTTGCAGCCGATAGTTCCATATCCTCATATGCTCCATTTCCATCGATCCTTTGATCTGTCGGCGTTTCATATTCGCGGCCACCTCTTCCTTTCCCGCCTCGCTTTACCAGGTACCTGTTACATTGTGGGAGCACGCCTTGTCTTTGACCTCTTTCTCATTTCGGCCACCTTGTGGTAGTCTTCATGGTCTGGGATAGACCAAATGGAACCGCAGACAACGTGGACGACATGTTGAAAGCGACAAGCAGAGCAATTATGTTTATGAAGCTGGCACATTTGTGCAACGGAACACCAGACGACAAAGTAACCTCCAGAGGTCGGGAAAGCCATTCCTACAACCTAAGGATTCAAGGAAAGAGACAGAGCAGATAAAGAAGACATACGCTCGCAACGGAAACTGCATGTTCGACATTAAAGTCGAGTAACCGTCCTGAATGTATGATCGATCCCTAAATCTGCATCCAAAGTTTCGAGCAATAGGAAAAAGTAATAGTGGATTTACACAGTTGTTGGTGGCCCGATCGTAGGTAGTCACGTTGGCGTGTCCTTCTACCAGGCAGCTTTTCGTCTAGGGCTTCCGCCTAGCAGTGGTAGACTGGTAGTGCGGCCTCTGCAGAGGGTCTGCGGCAGATGCCGAGCTGAGTCAACAGCGCGCAGCATTCGTCTCATTCCTTCCGCCTTGTATGGGGTAGCTAGCCCCATCTGATCCTCTCCAGCGTTCTCACAGATAATGCCCAAGACTCGTGAATATTCACGTGGAGGCAATAGAAACTCCCCACTTGAGGAGCCCTGTGCGCCTGATCGGAAGAAGAGCTGCATTGCTGACTCATGCAAGCACTCCCACTCCTGACCCGGCATATCATCCGCCTGGCCTGTCTCTTATATCCTCTTTACACGCTCAACATTCAGCGTGCAAGCCTGCTCTCCAATTTCAATGCTTTAGCTTATACAAAGGGGCAATAATGCGACGGTTCGCATTCTTTGATCACCTGAACTCTGTTGGCCTACTCTCCACCCTCAGTTTACTGTATTTCTTCGCCTCCCCCCCTCCACGTCAATCCTGCCGGTGAGCCCAACTATGACGTTCGATTATCCACATTCTTCCACGCCTTCCACGTGCTTCCTCTTAATCAAACGTTTAGGAAGTTCGCATCAATTTTTCCGGCCATTTCCTATGTTTCCTATTGGCTGCGGCGATGTAGCAACTGCCCACTATCCTTTCGTCGCTTGTCTTTCTTTTGCCGCCATCCGGGCGTCTTAGCCCAAGAGGTACATTCCAAAGAAGACGTCTATTGCCCAATGTTCAGGGTCTGGGCGCGACCTCTATTTTCATGTTGGTTGTTCGAGGTCGAAGTGACAATCATCATATGGTCACTTACCGCCTGCGGTCATTACATCGCGCACAACGGGCCTCAACGTGGGAAATGATGAGAAGGCCGCGGGGCAGCCAGTTATGCAACCAAGGGGCTGAACATCGAGAACATTTCCAGGTTCGCCGTGACATAGCAAGTACCAGTGGCTAAATGTCGAGGTCGGGTGCATCTCAAGAATCCATCGAGTGAGCAATTGCGTCGATCGTCCAGGAGAAAAAACCGTGTGGATGACAGTGTATGACTACAAAGGATTTGCCCGTAGAAACCCACTCTATATCCTAAGATGATTATATGATTATATTGTTCTCGTGACGGAGAGTGATGGTCAATACGAACATTAATTCCTACTTGATAGTATGTATGTCCTTCAAGATTTAGTTATTGTCTTCCGTTTGTTAATTACACAACCAGCGTACGCTGAATGGAGCCGCGGACCGTAAATAGAGGTTTCCGTATATACGGACAATCAACGCGTAAATCGACAGAATCGTGGGGTTTTATGTACCTGCATATATCGAAGAAATGGCAAATCAGTTCAGCCATTATAATCGTGACATAAATCATACGATTATCACTTACCCGAGGGTACTACTGCCAATCTGTAGAACTGGCTTGTAACGTTATCGCTTGACGACTCTTTGAGGGCCTACGCGAGGACTCTGATTGCATAGGAGCACGCTTGACCGAAACTTTTCCTTTTTCATCTGGAGCAAGCGAGGGCCAGGTCCTCGGCTAACCGGGTTGGTCCTACAGATGGCGGCCCTGGTGAGCCATGACTTGTAAGGAAACACCTTTCCGTGTGTTACAGTGTTTCCTACCACGTTTGTACAGTGGTCAGTATAATCATCACGTGTCTAGGATGTTGAAAGGCGAGACCAAGGATAATGACCGCGAAAGCTACGCCAGAGTCCGGGACGGTGGACACACCAACTTAAACGAGAATGGAAAGGTGAGCTTAACTAGAAACATGCCTGCATCTGGTCGGTACACGTGCAGTTATACTTTGACCGACCATCTAAAGTGTTTCCTTCCAATGTGGTACTCGAAAGAGGAAATACTCCCATGTCACCAAAGAGGACTGGAGAGCTAAAACGCATCAAGCGTCAGTGTAACAGCCCCTGGTTGATGCAAAAGAGACGCACTTGGCGTAGCAAATAAAACTTTGGCCACATGAGGTGGATCGAGTACACGATCAACGGGCACAACGCTCCAATGAGGAATAAACAAGTGAGAGCTACCCTCGTACATGTTAGCTCGCCCTCGATCGTTCAAGAACGAAATATACACCGCTATAGATCTTGTAGGAAGAAAACATTCTGATAGGCCGATGTCTCAGACAGTGCTTGCAGTACAAAACACCAGTGTCTGGGTAGATGAATTCGACCTTGCGAGTTGGGCTACAGATACCTGGAATATTCGTGTACATCCAGGCCTGTATTCCAAGCGTAAGAGTGTTACGTGCGCAGAAGACCCGGGGCACAGTTGGCGAACCGTGAGGGAAAGGCGAGGTGAAAGCTCCAACAGGGTGAATGCCGGTAAGGTGTAGCACAGTGTTATTCTGATGTGGCTGCCACATGTTTTTTTTGGGTGCAGAAACACCCGATGTGCCCGAGATGGGCGTCGGGACACAACTCAATGCTTCTTTACTTCCACTGAAGGCGGGATGACGTAATAGAATCCAAAACAATTCACACCATTTGTCGTAATCGGGTACCTTGAAGCTTGGTCTCCCGCTCAGCACCACCCGTCCCATTGATAAGGCAGTAAGGCCTCCTGAGATAATGCCACGACACAGCTTATGCGTGACTAAACCGGATGGCAATACAGATCACCAACGCCGATCTTGTTTGCCAACGCGCAACCGCAAGGCATCATGCACAGGCCGCGATACACAGGGGCTGCACTGGCAGACAACCAGCTGCTTCACCACGAGGTGACTGCTGCGGGGAGATGAGTAAGCAGAAACATCAAGGGAGGGACCCTCGAGGTCGGGATTCAGTGCAAGAAAGTATGTGGTAATGTCGCTTCTTTTTCATCGCTTTTGAGTGGGCTGCTGATCCCGCGCAAAAAACGGAATTTCTCATAAAGGCGCCATGGCACCAGGTGGAACTGGGCGCGAGCTCCGATTGCATCGCAATTTAGGTTTCCCTTGACATTTACTTTTGACCGGCATGGTGGTACTCACTATAATACAACAAGCGCACGTGTACCTGGAACGCCCGCCTTTCCCCCGCCGGACTTAATCTTTTCATTCCTGCCGTCTAACTTACATAGCATCGTGCGGCAGGGTGGTACAGCTTGTACACGAGTAAAAAACGTGACAAGGAAAATGTTGGCATATGGCAGCAAAAAGAAGGGAAGGTGGAACGTTCGAAACACATGTTCACCTGCTGTGACATAGGAGAAAGCAAACTGATGGTGCACTGACAGCTACACATAATGTAGTGGTAGTGAGCAACCGTCTACATCTAGTACGGATTTGATGAACCTTCCTGGCATTAATATTGCGTGGTTTGAGTCGCTTGCGGCCCCTCTATTTGGGCCCCGAGGCATCACTTTTCATCATGATAATTGATAGCCATGCACTGAGGACCGAGCACAGCCGAGCACCGATGATGAGATGTACCGATTATATTTGCCCATCTATCGGCATGGATTCTCGAAGCTGTGGAATCATTGCGTTGCTGGCATTGTTACCGGTCGGTAATAGTTTATGTCGATCAATCATCGATGTGAAAAAATGAGTTCATGATAAGCATGCTGATTCTAAGGGCCGGTAACCAATAACAATGCAGGGCCCTGGAGATTGCGCATTGCGTCTTTGGCACAACAAATGAAAATATGTCCTGGTAAAGGATGAAGTTGCAGTGACCCCATTGGTCCGTTCCTTTCCCCTCTCAGTCAAAACCTATGAAAATAGTAACGAATTAAGGCCCAACGCAATCATCCCAATGAGCGCACCTATCAACCAGAAGGTACCAGGAAAGTTCCGGATGTCGGCCCCTCGGTATTTTTTGTCATCGCTTAACAACGCACAGCCACACAGGAAATCCGCTGGCCACCTTTCTTTCTCCACGCGTGACCATATGTACTTGTGGCTGCTCAGGAAACAAAGAGGTTATTCTTAACACGTTGCAGCCGTTTCTCGGAAATGAAAGATTCCCCAAATTCAATACTCGGCGCTCAACGCTCAGCATTCGGCCATCAGCAGCTAGAAGTAAGCGGACGCCTGTGAGCCTTGTATGCAACGTGCTCACGGTTGTTCGCGAGTATGAGCAGGGCGGTCCTTTCTATCGACTACAGCAGCTATTCGCACTTGTGCAGAGCCACGGCGCGGTCGCGATAAGACACCGACGGGGATCCATATCTTAAATACGGCTCCCCGCTCCCATTTTCTCTAATCATATCTTCCCAACATTGATGAGCATGTTCAACCTACAAGACACAGCGCCAGCAGATCCGTAGGTGCTTACCTGTGTCCCTCCTTCGAATATACTAAGCCACCCTCAGCGCCGAATTCCTCGCATGGATGCTGCTCGACCATTTCGAGGCCAATCAAACATGCCTTTGGGCCGTCGGACGCGATAGATACTGCAATGCGACACTCTCCTCCGATCCCGGTCATGCCGCTGCACACTTCCGCAACAACCATGCTGTCGCTGTGAATGGCGCGACAGAGAGAATCGTTTGTCTGTGGCAGGGTTGTCACGCGCAGCCGATCCAGCGAAGGTGCATGGTTCGGCATATCTTAACCGTCCATCTACGGCTATTAAGATGGACATGCCCCACATGTGGAGGGATGTTCTCACGTAGGGATACATTCCACCCGTGTGCCGGGAGGCGGAATTAGTGCATGACTATCGCTAGCATTTCAGCCAGCAGGCACTAGAGATTGAGCGTTGCGACGTTTGGGAGAGAAAAAACAGTCTGGAAAGGTGCGGATCCGGGAAAAGGTGGCAGCAAACGATCGACCAAAAAGCGTGAGAGTGCTTCGGGGCCAGGGGGTATCTCCGAAAAGGACACCTTCGGGCGCCGAATAGCATGACCAAGAGAAGTTGTACGCAACCTTCGAGGTCCTGCCATGTATCATCCTGTAGCTTTATGTGTAGAGCATCTTATGAATTTGGTAGACATACAATTATGCGAATCTGACCCTTTGTTCTTCTGTCAATTTCTCGCCGAGAAGGCTCAGACATCGTCCACCTGGGTCCTGCACCGCATTCAGAGCTCAGAATTCAAGGTAAACGGAGAAGTGAGCAGCGCATGTGCCGAAATGGCCGCATATTTCTTTCTCAGCCTACCCGAGCATCATACTCACCTTGGTCGAAGACTAAAGCGCTGATCTGCCCTAGGTCATATACAATGCGCACAGTAGTTCAAGATGTTGGGGATGAATGATGATCGTCATTCGGCGGCAAGAAGCACGTGACTGTTTAGAGGTTTTTATTAGTGAGCATTCTTCTTGCTATCACGAATCTCGCATTTCACAGCATGACTGCAGGAGAAGGGTCTACTCTTGTTTGCACCCTTCCATGACTGCCTGCCTCGGGTCAGTGTTCAGGTTTTCGCGTTGTGGTAAGTCCTCAATCTTTTGTTATACGATATTCCAGCCAGGGTTTGCATTCGCAACCACTCAAACGAGTCATACGAGTATCGAGCCCTGAGGTGTCGGCACTGTATATGAATCACCACGAGCCGAGAGCGAGATGGCAAGAGCCGGTAATGTGAACAGGCTGCTGAGTGCAGCAACCCTCGGTTTTGCTGACAGTCGGTGGCAACCGATATATGGACTCCCGTGCATATTTCTTCACTTTGATTCCCCCGAGATAGTGTCATTACTGGTTTTTAAAGCACCTTCGTGACCATTTCACCAACGCATCAAGGAACCAGAAACGTGATTTTTGGGAATACTGATCATCGGGCTCAAGCAGATTGGCAAGTTTGACATGAGCATAGGGCGTTGCGGAGGCAGAAACGTTGATATTAAGGGGTGAATCGGCCGCTGAAAGCACTCAGGGTTGGTTGTGTTGCAGCCAAACCTCCCCCACGATTCTATGGGAGCCTAAAGCAGCAAGATAAAATCACAGACAAGCGCAACATACAACTGGAAGTTGTGGCAGAGAGTACGAGAGCCCGCCGGTAGGATGCTGACGCGACTTGGACACTAAATTCCCATCCCTTGCTTTTTGCTCTTGTGATCATCAGAACGCGGTACAATAACCCAATAGATCGAGTTGATTGCAGGGCTATCCTCGCTCGAGGCAAGAGTCGCAGACCGCGTACTCCTGCGACCCTTGCCGATTGGCTGCCAAGACCCGCATCAATTCCTGTAGTCCGTACCTACTTATTAGGCATACAAAAACCACGGCTATATCCAAGCGCTGAAAGTCTCGGGGTTGGGCGAACAACGTGTGGCTCAATTTCCGACAGATACGGCGCGCGCGAGGCAAGAATAGACAAATGACGACACAGCCTGAGCATACAAATACATGACTTTATTCAATTGCCTTGCGCGGCTTTTTCTTTCAACTTTCTTTTCGGTCGTAGTACACGCGTGGTTTCCCTGCCATTTTTTCTAACCGGCTATGCATTCCATGCCGGGCTGCCCTCCCCTGCTGCTGCGCCCTGTTCTCTATGCCTGGTGCTGGCACCACCGTTCTCCCAGGCTCTTCCTCTTCCTCACTCCCCTTCCTCGGTTATCGTCGAACCTTTCCCTGTGGGCGCGTACTATTCCATCTTGTGGAACGCAGAAGTATACGCACTTCTTGCAGTGCTTCTCCTTTACATCCTCGGATCTTTACTAATCACTGCCGGCCCAAGCTTCGTCGACGCGCTTTCTCCTCGGCATCGAAGGTATACGTGGGCCTCTCCATTTTCCCACGTTCACGCGACTAGATCAGGACCTTGTATGTACGTCGTTTCCTCGTGTATCAAACATGAAACGAGAGATGTTTTAAACTCCTCGAACACCTACATATGTTTTGTTCATAGAAGTCGATAGGGGGAACGTTGGCAAAGGAACTGGTGATATATGGCGAGACAATGAAATCAGATAACTTGCAAGTTACCCCTAGGTTGTGAATACTACTTACTACTCAGGCCATCAGTACGGATTGGAAGTAATGCGAAGCACCCGGTGGCTGACCAAAATATGTGTGACTAGTTTCTAGCTCAAGCCTAATTAGAGACGTGAACGCCTCATCATTGGGTCTGCCATAAAGTCAAGTGACAACGGTACGCACCGAAAGCGTCAGCACATCTAGGACTGGTTTAAAAATTAATCTCCACAGGGTGTTGAGGTAGAGAAGACGAATGCTTCCAAAATCGAGATTACTTGTTAAGAGATGACTGAAACTTTAAAGCGTTCCAGTATTTGCATGCTTGTAAGATCCAGGTTTATTCTACTCCATTCACTCCCCAGGCTTCCATACATGTATACTATCATGCTGCATGGCTCCAATCAGCTCAATAACGTCTTGTTGCGAGAAATATGATGGTACCCATTTTCAGTGCCAACTTGAACGCTCAAAGTCACACTCACAGACCTCGCCAACTGAGCAAGCCTGTAATTCGATGGAGGACACATCCAACATGTTAAAGCTATGTTCTTAAGCATAAGACACCTTAGAAAATATATACGGTATGGCAAGCTTAAAGTTGAGTACATATGTTTGCACAGCGCAGCTCGGGGGCTCACTGTTCTATCTATATGTGTATGTAATATGTCTAACCGGTAGCGGCAACAAATCCAAAGGATATGTGACCCGTGTACTTATGTCCGATCGGAATATTGTGACATGGAGAGGAAGAATAAGGCATGGAAGGGCACACAGCAACATATATTAAGTTGGGGCACAACAGAGAATGAGTCGGCTCTAAGCTTAGTCGTCGAATAGGCTGAATGTCATTTTCCCAACCAGAATCCATCAGGAGCCAATTCCATTGGCACTGTCTCTTTTTGCACGCCGATTATCATACGTATGTCCATGCATTGCGATAAGCCTTCCACTGTTCGCTGTGGCACAACTTTCAGAGCAGGGACTCTTCGGCTCCAATTCGCCGTCGCATCTCGTTTGCCTTGATGTTGGAATCCAGTCTTGCATGCTTTCGCTCACAGGCTGAGCGCAACACCAGGGGAAAATGATATTTCGATCGATTCTTGTATATGCAATTCCCTTTACCCCTGATATCGGTTCTGTCTCTTCTTCCCTAAGTTTCTACCATAGTCTCACTTCGTTCCAAGTCCTCGCCTCCGCATCGATCTTGCTCGTTTCCTACAACGTTGGGTTATCCAACCTTCCAATGCTCACCCCTTCCATCATTCGCGCACGTCTTACCGAATCCAATACTTCTCTGGCAATTTCCCATCCTGCTGTCATGTATGGCTCTTGGGAGTCAAGTCCAGCTGTACACCTGTCTGCTTAATCAAGATTTATCTGGTCGCTTCGTTCTCTCTGTCCCTTTAACTGCAGCAATTTAGCAACTACTCGACGTCTTTTCGTACCGTGTCTGTCCTTTGTTGCCATCCAGGCATCTCAGCGCGCAATATTATAATAGAATTTTCGGTTAGCTATTTGGGGCTAGGACAATAATTACCCTGAAACCACTCAGTGCCGTCACATCGCACACAAAGGACTCAGAGCGGAACGACTTGAGGAACGGAAGGAATGAGTTTGGTTGCCACACGGGGTCAGTTGTGCTTCAAGGCTGTTGTCCATGGTGGGAAAAGACTGAGCGTCGGGAACACCGAGAATCACGAACCCCCCGACAGTGAATAGCGCTTTACCCTACAAATCCACCGTGGCGTACCGTAGTAGTGAGGAAGCACATGTGTGCCCTTCTTGACTTTCAGGATTTCAGGGTCGAGGTCCGGAGCATCAGAAGAATCGCAGTAGGCGAGGAATGATGTCGATCTTTGTTGGAAGAAAAAAGTACTGTTTGAAATTGAATTGTTGCCAGGT
>JBBPLP010000379.1:0-24583 GCA_038089875.1 Fistulinella prunicolor
GTATCGGTAGATCCTTTACAATCATGTACAAACAGTAGTTTAGTATATAAACCCTCCGGGTTCAAGGCTGGTTTCCCCAGTCTTGTTCTCTTGGAGATTTCCCATCGAGACAATCTCTTGGCCTGACCGCCTCTTCACTTCTACATCAAGCCGCCTTCGACGCAGTCTTTGATTTATTCATTGATTGTTTCTTTGGTCGTTTCACCCAAGATTCTCCATATGAGAAATTACTAAAATTAAGCCTATAAGTCTTATGTCCTGATATGACTAAAGTGTGAATAGGAAGATGAAAGGCATTTCTTGCCCAGGGTGGAATCCAGCAAAAGCAAGCTCCAGAAGAGAGTTCAACCCACCCATCTTCCCTTTGATATATTTCTCCAAAATTCTGAAGTTATTGCAGGCTCCAGATTTCAATGGAATGATCAGAGGAGCTAGATACAATGTGGTTGCCATCAGGTGAATAGGCAACAGAGGTGACAAAAGAAGTGTGTCCCTGGAATAGATCTGCCACACATTCCCCAGTGATTGGATTCCAAATCCTGATAGTGTTGTCAAAAGAAGTATGTTCCTGAAATGGACCTGCCACACATTGCCCAGTGATTGGATTCCACAGCCTGATAGTGTTGTCCCTTGAGCCAGAGACAATGTGGTTGCCATTAGGTGAATAGGCAACAGAGCTGACAAGAGAAGTGCATCCCTGCAAAGTAAGAATCTCTGCTGGTCAGCTGGGTAAATGTCCCAAATTTATTGTAAGGTGGTTTTGCAGGTGGTTAAGCCACAGCTGTCTCAGGGGTGATTCAGAGGGTGTCTAAGGCATAGCTGACAGATAAAGGTGGGGTGTGGATTCTTGAATGATGGGAGCAAATACATGAATGAATTGGGATGCTTCTGATGCCAATATGGCAATATCATGGTCCTAGTAGTGAACCCATTAATACTCATCACTCATCACCACTCCCAATCTTACCTTGGCCCATTTTTTCAGGCTAATACAGGTCTCTACAGCAGCCAAGGTATATGACACAGGGGAAAGGAGGGAGAGTAGGCTGATAGCCTCCAACCAGAATGGAAAGAATTTTTTGAAGAATGAGGTCACATCATCCAATAACTTGACATCATACTGGGTGTGCTGCAGGTGGTCCATCCAATATCGGCAGGAGTATGCGAGGTGGGGGGGGAATTGGTCGCGGTCACCCTATTCACCAAGTCGGGGACTTCTTGGTTATGGATTCAAGAGTCCTTCAGATCACAAATGTTGAACTTGAGCATGTCCCGCATGCAAGCAAGCAATGCGCGTCCAAGAGAGAGAGAACGGCGTGGAAAAATGTTGATATGAAAGGTTGAGCTACGACGCTCGTCCAGTAAAAAGTCACGGAATGAGGTATGGAGTGGGCGGATAGGTCGACCTTCATCCAGCGCTCCGTCTAGTAGCAATCCTAGTGGTCTGATGATATCTCGCACCCGCAGACGTTCACCGAACAGGGCAGATAGGGAAAGGGGAGAGAGAGGCTCCTTCAGCGCGAGTATGATGGCCATCACCTCTCGAAACCGATCTTGGGCTGCGGCAGCGAGGTGCATCATTTCTGGAGACTCATCTTGCGTTTCCCCCGAGAACAGATGAGCCAATATGGTATAATATAGTTTGTCTAGGGAGTGGACGCCGGGCTCATAGGTTTCTCAAGACGTTCGGATGCACTGAGTCCAGCAGGGAAACCGTCTCCTCTGATAAACTTGCACGCCGTGGATGCCCACTGAAAAAGACCTTGCGAATGCTCGACAAGGAGCCGACACCACTCTAGATTGGGCCAGGAGGATTCGAGTTCAGGGAATCGGTAGAGAGAATGATGGATAAATGTGTGGATATCTTCGTCGGCCACCGCCTTTGGAACCCCCCAAAGGTGTTTATGGACGATTTGTTGACCAGGGGGCAACTTATCAAGGATGTCTGCCTCTGGCCGAGTGGTAATCAGGAAGCGGAGGTTGCTTGGGAGGTTAGATTCAGCGATTTGGTTCGTGAGGGCGTCTAGGAATTGTTGGCGATCAACTTGGTCACCACTCTCATCGAGGGCATCCACTACGATGACCAACGGTCCTATGGCATGGATTTCCTTATTAGGTCCGATGATGAGTTGTTCGACTTGCTCTGAGGGTGAAACCGACATCCGAAGTGCTCTGTTGTCCTTCACGGCCCTCCAAAGCGCCGACTGGAATTGAGTATCATGGTCCGCAAGGTCGCGTGAGATTGTACTGAAGACATTTTGTGGATTCCGCTTCCCGACGTCGCTACGGAAGAAGCAGTACGACGACCCTAGCCTCTTTTGTCCATCGTACAGCCGAGCGATCAAGTGAGCGACTGACGATTTCTCCGACCCGGCGACACCAGTAAGAAGACACACTCGCGGGGCATCCTCGGCAGGATCATTGAGAATGTCGCAAATATCTTGGATGACGGCCTTGCGGGTCCCCGCTAGACATCCCTTCTCCTGCACGTATCTAGCCCCAACCGCATAGGGCATGTCGTTCAAGTCGATAGTTTCCGCTGTATCACATGTCCATGAGCGTCTCTTTCCAATCTCAAGAGGTGCACCTTACCGATCTCCTGCACAGCATTGATCATACGGAAAACGATGATCCCTGACTGCAGGGAAATCCCTTCCAGAAAGTTGGTCTTCAGCTCTTGAAGCTTGTTCTCATAATCCGCGATCCTTCCATCGATATCGGTGAGCGTATATTTTGCCGTCCGAATCCCTAATCATGGACGTCAGTGGTGAGCATTACTACGAGACCAACGACGACTGACAAAAGTTCTTCCGCTTGGCGTACTCCGAAATGAAGTACCTCGAACCACCTTCAGTACAGGATTGATATGAAGAATGCCGATGTATATACGTACATATTCGGATTCGCGGTGCTTTGTGGTGGACTGGTATTATCCATAACGCTGGAAACTAGAGAATATAGGATGTCAGGGGTGCAAGTAGCTTCGAAGGCGGTTGAAGTTCAAGAGGCGAACAAGCCGCGCCATGTACATGCGGCTGCAACGCGGATCAGCTGCGCTCGCTTTCGAGACCCAATCCTCCTCTCATCACTTTTATCCACCCTGATAGTACACAAATATGATGCATTGATGTGCCGCCGATCTGCGTCTGCTCGCTGACGATCACTCACTTGCACCCACTCTCGACCTCGACCACCTCGGTGGTGCTTTTTTAATACCCAATTTCTGTCCTTTATCGCCCCTCGCTGCACCCCCTCCTTGGCTTTGCTACTCCCTGTGTTTGCGTTCACACAAACAAAACGTCTGCGTGCACACAAGCACCCTTCCTTCACCATGATTTACCCCCCTGCTGTTTCGGTGCACGCGAGCACAAGCACTGACCGTTCTAGCGTTCCTTCGTATACGTGACATGTTTATGAGTATGTCTGCGGGATGGTTAGAATGTGAATCGTGCTTACTGACGGTCTGCCCGCCGAATCTACTAGACCATGCCAGCGGCCATCTCTGCCCAAGCATATACGAGAAGACGCACTGCTCCGTGGAAGGAGTCCTGCATTCACCTCGTATTCAGATATTTACACGTCAACATTTACCCCAACAAAATGGTTGTGACACTTGGTGAGTGCTCTTCTTCAAATGGATCATATGTCGTCCCACTGACAACTCAACGATTAGTTTCTGCTTTGATAGAACTAAACTTTCATTTTGGCCAATAGGCATCCCGAGGCGACACAGGAAATCCAGTTACGGATTTTTTTTGCCCAGTGACTCGAACATGACATGAAAGGTCCGTATCCTCTGTGCCACCTGATATGGAACACGATGAACAATGCAAACGTGCTCAGTCACTTCCCATTAGCTATATAATAGGTGTGGATCGGATGACGTAGGCACCACCAAATACCCCATAGCAACCTGTGATTATCTGGCGTTTGGACACTCGTGGACACTCGCTCTCTCACTCTCTTTCGTCACCCTGGGTCACAGACGTTGCACGATCGTGATTCCGAGCTCACGAAGGCATGCTATGTACAGATGAAGCAGCCCCAGGCGTCCGACCACAAGCATCATCACAACATATCCCCAATCACGCACGTATCCATCAAGTCCAACACCCGCCTCGCCAACGCCGCCGCGTCCTTGTCGTCCTCCGAGTTGATCTGGTGTCGCGTCCCCACGCCCATACCCATACCCACGCCCACGCCCACGCCCGTCCCACCCATCCCCATACCCGTGCCGATCCCTCCGGCGCTTCCCAGCCCGCCAGGACTCACGCTCGCGCCTGACCAGTCACACATGTGCCTCAGTGTCGACACGAACCCCGCTTCGACAAATTCTTGCCGTCGTTTCGGGTTGCTCATCAGGAGATTGAGCACGCACGATACGAGCGGAGACCGGATGCCCGATTTCCCGTCGGCCATGCATGCATGCAGGAGGTCGAGGATGGGCGGATGTGTGAAGATGAGGTCTTGCTGGGCACGCGTGCCGTTGGAGAGGTTACCGAGAAAGTAGGCGGTCTGCAACAAAGGGATGAATAGTTTGTGAGGTAAGGAATCAATGGGAAACCGTACCTCGCGCGTCACAGGTTCGCTGGAAGAGTCGAGGCCCGCGGAGATGCAGCTCGCGACGGTATCTTCCCCCATCGAACTGAAAATGAGGAGGATGCCTTCTTCGTCTTCAGCGAGATTTCGAAGGATACAAAAGGCCTGTTCTTGAATTTGAGAATCGATATCATTGACAAGTCTGTCAGGAGAGATGGGTGAGAGACGTTACGGGGGGCACGGTACACAAGGGGCCGCGCGACATACTCAGCAAGGCGAGTCCACCCGAGGTGAGACATGACCATCTTTTTCGTGTCAAGACCGCTCTTGCAGATCAGGTTCTTCAGTGCCCAAAGGACGCTCACCCGAATCTCTTGGTCTCCGATTCTAGAAAGCCCCATTAATCGCGGAAGTAACCCGTCCGCGAGCATGACCTCATCAAATTCATCGTGTTCCTAAGTAGGCTCCTACGGGCTTGTAATGCAGTACTCACTGGTCTCAGTGGCGAGAAGTCATTTACGAGATTGCACACCACAGCTAGAGTGGCAGAGATCACTCTCAAATCTTCGTCTTCCTTTTTGAATACCTGATACAGCGCCAGTCCGGCCCCGCTGTCGGTGAGGTTCGTTCGTATGATTGCGGCATCACGGCTGAGCGCTCGGATGCACTGACAGGCCGCCACGCGCACGCCTACGCTTTTGTGTGAAAGACATGCTCGGACAAGAGGTATTAGCTGGATGTTGTCCGCTAGATCCCGTTTTATCACTCTGTCAAAGAGTGAAATTGAGGCTATTGTCATGAGTGCTGCCTGTGCGACGAATAAATATCATGTAAATGAACAACGGAAGTGGAAGTGAAACACAGATGCAGACCTCTCGCAGAGTGACTCGGCTCTCAGATTCATCAATGTCCCAGTCTGAAGGCTTGTCCAGGGGAGTGATGGATTTGACAAGGGCTGCGACGCTTGTTAGGGCTCCACGGTCATATACCTCTAGACAGATATCTTTTTCATCTCTGACCAGCAAAGCTATCAAAATCGCCTTGAGAGCGCTTCATGGCATGATACAGAAATGGGACGAACAGAGAATGTGACAGGCTTTAGTTTGATTTTGGGGAGACTCCGAAGGCGAGAGTAGGATCCGGTTGAGAACTTGGATGACGGTAAGTGCAGCTGCATGGTCTACCATACCTGGGTGGTTGTTCGCTTGGGCACGAATTATGTTTGTGACGCTTATTTCGACTACGTTTAGCGGAACGTGCAGATGTCAGTTTCAGGGGACTCACCATAGTGATGCTGCGAGTTGGACATCCGTAGCACGACTCTTGGTCAAGGATAAAACCAAGGGAAGAGGTGCGGCTACATATAAAATGACTATCAGAGATATATATGCAGTTTGTATGCTTACTGCCGTCGGCAGGTACCCTCGCTAGTGCAATGGCCACGGGTGGGTTGTCCAACGCAAGTGCAGCAAGCGCCGATAACGCGGCATCCTGTGCCTACGCGCATTATCAAGTCAACATCCGGAAATAGACCGTGAACAAACCACATGCCTTGGGATCCTTCTTGTGTATCATCGCAATTAGCGTTCGGATAACCCATGGACCGTGTCTGGCCGTAACGTGTACTACTCCCGGTCTTTCCCATCCGCGCCTGCTTTTGACGTCTCGCTGGCGTTCTAAACGTGGGAGCCACTCAATGACGGCGTTTCTGTGGACCTCTGTGCGAACTGCAGCTCCGACAAGCTGCGCAATGGCGATCGAAGTCTGCGATGAACCATCGGCCAAAAGAGGCAGAAAGACATCTAAGCAATCAAACTAGAGACCCAAGTTATTTGTGTATATGCGTCCTGCGCAGCGAGCGGCACGGACCTCGAAGAGATAATTCAGCGCAAGCTTGGCCTCGGATCGAAATTGAGCAGAGTATATTCTGATTGGACCGAGAGTAGGACCGGTCACTTCGACGATGGCGCTGGCAAGCACACGCAGGGCACGTGCTAGCGCAGACTTGAGAGAAATGAGGACCTGGGGGATGGACAAGGCGCGGATGATGGCTTGTGGTGCATTCGCCCGAAGTAGGCTAGCGAGTGCGGCTTCAGAGCCTGTTGGAGAGAAAGGGGAGGATGAGAGGGCCATGCGTGGGATGGCTTGTGCTCACCGTAGGAGATGGAAGATATGACATGCGCTGCCTCGACGCGGATGTCGTCCTGTGATCCCTGTGGTTCTCCAGACGAAGGCGGGTGGTTCAGACAGTCTACGAGGCTTGAAATGGGGTTGAATGGGGGGTCTGTGTACAAGGATGGGAACGCACGCGTGGATGAAGGCGGTGTCGCGGGCGAGGACGAGTTTTGCAGATGGATTTCCGATGACGGTGTTCTTGAGCTGCTTGAGAGAGGCCGTCGTGATCTGTCGGACCGTCATGCCAGCGATGGTCTCTGTGGTGAGCGGAGAGCAATGCCGGGTTTCCCACGTGACTAATGTCAATGAGTATCGGATGGCTCACGTCGGACACCGGAGCTTGGTTGATGGGTGTCTCAGCCCAGGTTCCATCAGGGCTTCCACCCACGACCCCAACCACGAAGCGCCGTTATGGCAGGCGGCATAGATCCCGCAGAGAGCCTCCGTGCAGCCAGCGACGGCTTTGACCTCCTATTTGCCAATGACTTGGTCGGCGCAATAGACGTGTTCAGCGCTGAACACTACTCTGACTCTCCTTTCCATCTCATGGGCCTTGGCGTGTGTGCATTTCTCAAGGCAGCACTTGGTATGGAGGTAGGGTCGTCTGCAGCGACATGTCACCCTTCGTTTAATTATGCGTTATTAGCCAGAGCTTATTGAAGACGCCACGAGATGTCTCGAGTCCTCTCAGGCAGGGGCCAAGAAAAAGATGAAGCTGGCGAAATCATCTGCACCTACCCACAGGTTTGCCCCTGGCATTGAATGGGAGATCTTGCACACCGACGCCGTCCTTTTGCTAGGGCTGACGCATGCGTTAAGGTACGCCAACTACCTGCAGTAGCCCACTCCTTGCTGAAGCACATACAGCGAGTCGTACAAGGGATACTTGCAATGTCTGTCAGTTATTTACCATTCTCTGTACATGCTGTGTGACTAAAACATCCGCAGGTACGAGGTCAATAGGCAAGTCCCTTCCTCACTTCTTCCCTTTCGTTGCAAATTGACATATACATACTAGTGCACATACAAAGTTCACCAAGTATGTTGCTGTATTCGCCGTTGCATGACCGCCCTTGCTGATATGTCACTTTCCAGATTATTCAAGACTTTGTATCCGGACGGACTAGATGAATGTGCTACTCCAGGGCATACCCCTACGGTCTCTCGCAAAGTCTCGGTCCAAAGTGTAGCACAACCTGTTCCACAAGCCAGACCCTCGGGGTTCCTAGCCCGGTTGGGATTTACATCTTCAGCGATCTTACCTCCCCCGTCGGGGGCCAAGAACGCCCCATCCAATGGCGCGGCCGAAGAGCTGATTTTGTCAGGCGCTGCATTTGGTGAGCTACCCTTCTCTGACATGACTTCCTGCTGTGCTTTGCTGAATATAGTCATTGTATCGAGGCTATGGGCTATTCAACCTCGTGCTGTCTCTTCTTCCTTCCAATGTTAGGTAAGGGGTATCTTCTACAAGCAAGTTTTTGACGTCATTGCCTTATCATAGGGCTGTGGTAGGCTTCTTGGGATATAATCACGACCGCCAATTCGCCCTCAAAGCGTTGGCTGTTTCTGCCGCTCGATCTGACGTCCATGCCGTTTTTGCCGGGTGCGTGTACCTCATTTTCCCCTGGTTGCCTTCCGGAGTTCATATCTAATACGTTCATTCGAAGGCTGGTGCTGATGACGTATTATGGCGTCATATTACTTATGACGGGATACCAGGCAGACGAAGAACACATCGTGAGACAGTACAAAGGGATCGTGAACAAGTGCGTGACTTCTCTTGTCGCCGTGTCATTCTTTTCAGTGTATACTACAGAGTCTCGGCGCGGTACCCAAACGGAACCCTATGGATACTGAACAAGGTAAGCATACCCTTTTCACCATCGGATTGTCGCGATCAACTACTCGTTAGGCAAAAATCCAGCGCATGACGAGGGATGCCGCAGGTGCAATTGAGACACTAAGAGAGGGCCTAGCACCCAATAGACCACAAACGTTTCCCCAAGCGGATGCATTGGTATGACATTTCTCAGCCCTTGTCCTGAAAAGAACGGCTCAGTATTCATCCGGATATGCAGCTTATGTTTGAACTTGCCTGGACACTACTTGGGTTCAGACGATATGAAGAATGCGCAGAAGTCTTTCTTGAGTTGATGAAGATGAACAGCTGGTGAGCTGTGCTACGTTTGATTCATGTCGGTTTACCAACTGTAAACGCTGGGCAGGAGTCATGCCACATATCTCTTCATCGCCGCAGGTCAGTTTTATTGAGTAGGCGTGGCGATCGTTTTATATCAATCCTTCTCAGGATGCTATGTGTCTTCTGGCAAGTTAGATAAGGCACAAGGTCTGCTAAACAAGATTCCTCAGAGCATCGACGCCCGAACAAGGAAGATGCCCACAGAGATTTTCATCAAAAAGAAGTGTACGTCTAGACTCGTTCGTCCTTGAACGAGGCTTAATGACTTGGCTCGAAGTGGAATTCTACAAGAAAAAGCAAATTCGTCGCGGTGGCGATCCTGATCGCTACGTGGAATCGATCAGAATTAGTCCCGCGGATGGTCTGTGTTCTATCGTTCATCTTGACGTTTCCCTGACTATGAATTTTAGAATTTGCCGTCTGTCAGTCGAACAAGATTTGATATTATGCCATGTTCAAACTGACCTGAGTGTCCTACGACAGTCTGGAATACATACGCTCATATCGATGAAGCCACTGCGCTGACACACATTGAGGTGTTTAACGCATTCACGCCTCTCGTTGGAATCCAGAGTAAATACGTGCCATCTCAACCTGCGCCACCTGCAAATGCCATACTCGACCTCGACACCACTGACGAACTCGCTGTTCGGTCTCTTCTCCTCGGCATCATTCACCGCACGATAGGGGACTATGCCACCGGGCGAACACTACTCCGGGATGCCTTGAAGCATGGCGCGAACGTCGACACCAGCACGTGGGTCAGCGCCGTCGCTTATTTCGAACTTTCGGTACTGGAGATGAAGGAGGGAGAACAAATGACTGCAGAACGGGAAACCCAGTCGGAGAAAGCAGCCAGCGAGGGGGAGAAAAGGTCAGCGGAGTGGGGGCGCACGTTCAAGGCGGCAAGGGAAATGCTGGCGGAAGCGAGTGCTAGGTGCACGCGGGAGATGGATCTATCGTCGAGGCTGGACAGTCGCGTTGTGATGCTGAGAGAGGAGATCAAGAAGAAGATGGAGATGGTAGGGTACGAGGACTGATTAATCGATTAATGAAGGTCTTGCTTGCTGTGCTACCCCGGTGACGCAATGGACGGTGCAATGAATTGTTTTTACGTATTTGGCTCAGAGTATTACCTCTTTGACTTGCTGTGTCTTCCACGTCAAAGCTCCTCGTCAACTTTAACGCTAACCTCGACGATGGCTGCAACGACCGACCAGCAAATGTCGCTCACCGTGGCACCGAGAGGGAGCTCGTCTCACCTGAACAGACCAGCAAGACAACTAGTCCCTGCTTTTCTCCAAAAACTATACGAGTGCGTCTCATCTAATCTTTGTCTAGGGGACCGTGATAGACTCACCCACGCTTTCGCTTGATATTCGCTAGAATGGTCAACGACCCCGCCGACCAAGATCTCATAAGATGGTCGGATACGGGCGACTCCTTCTTTGGTACGCATTTCCTCTCATTTCGTGCCCTACGCGCGCCTCACCCGCCATCACCTCCTGCACTGCCTCCCACGCCAGTCCTCGACCAAGAGCGCTTTGCGAGCGAAGTTCTCGGCCGTTGGTTCAAGCACAAGAACTTTAGCTCCTTTGTCCGCCAACTCAACATGTACGGCTTTCACAAGATCCCTCATCTCCAACAAGGCGTCCTCCGCGCCGAATCCGACACCGAATTTTGGAACTTTGAGCACCCCCACTTTTTGCGCGGTCAACCGGACCTGCTGTGTCTCATACAGCGGAAAAAACAGGCGCCGACGATGGGCGACGACGTGCACGCGGTGCCCGCAGCAAGCAAGGACGTCGCGGGTAATGCGGCGGTGGGCGCGTTGTCGGCGAACCAACTGGTGGACATCAACTCGATTGTGAACGGGATACAGGCAATCAAACGACACCAGGCGGCCATCTCTGCCGACTTGAACGAGTTGAAGAGTTCGAATCAGCATCTCTGGCAGGAGGCCATGGCCGCGCGGGAGAGACACAAGAAGCATCAGGATACCATCAATCGGATACTCAAATTTTTGGCGGGGGTGTTTGGGCATGGCGAGAATCAGATGCGCAAGGACGAGGACGCGCCGCACGCGGTCGTGGCGAGGAAGCCTCAGCGATTGTTGATTGCGGACGCTCGGAGTGGGCAAAAGGCGGGTGCGAACGAGGGAGCGGAGGAGGAATCGAGGGCGAGCATGGACAGTGCACGGTCGACGACTTCGACGAGTGCGTGCTTTCTCGGGGGGTCATCACCATGTCGTGTTGATCCCGAACTTTAGATTTCTTTGGATCGCTGGATACCCCTTCGATGCCGCCCTCGGATCCGTTTGCGACGCCGAGGTTTGCGTCCGTTGAACCGAGCATCGCGGACACCCCTACACCCGGTGGTATGGATCCTGGTCCTACCCCACAAGAGGCGCGACGTGCGTCGATCGCGCCACCATCAGACCCCATTAACCCAGCCTCGCTCATGACGTCTACGACGAATACGAATACTCCCCCGCCCTCGCAAACGAACAACGACCATATTGTACAAGCAGCGATAACCTCTGCTCTAAACTCACCTTCTCAAATGCAGAAACTGTTGGCGGCCCTCGCAGCGCAGTCTATCGGCCCCGAGGTGTTGCCAGCCACAGGTCAACCGCATCACCAACAACATCTCATCGCACCGACGCCATACGGCAATAACCCTCCACAATACCCACCTAACATCAACCAAGGCGCAGGTAATGGACATTTAAACGCCAACCCGCCGGCACTATTACCTGCGACGGTTGACTACGCGCCAGCGAACGCCCTCTCGCCGTTTACGCTCTCGCTTCTCGGAGGTCCTTCTGATATGCCGTCGTTTTCGCTCCAGGAGGAAGTGGAGCGACTACAAAAGACGTACAAGTCGACCACGGAAATTAACAACGATGTGGACGAGCTGCAGACCAACATTCAATCGCTCATCCAAAGTTTGGGCATCGATCCGACGTCGCTGGATCCGGCGATACCCCCTCCGGACACGGGCATGGGCGGCGTTGGTGTTGGTGTTGGCGGCGACAATGGTGGTGCTGGTGGCAGAGGTCCAAGCGACATGGACATGTTCTCGTCCGTGCACATGGGTGCCGGTGCAGGGCAAGACTTTGACTTTGACTCGTTCTTGATGGACATACCCGGTACGACAGAGGAGGACGGCGACCTGGACAAGTTGGAGCGACTAGACCCGTCGTCGGTCGTCGTGTCCAACAAGGTGTCGGACGCGTCCAAGATGGGGACCGCGTCGTCGGAGCAGCTGCACGCGTTTTTGGACGAGGTGGCGTCGCAGGATGGGAGTGAAGGGGTTGGTGTGCCACCGTTGCATGGACATGGGCCGCAGGCGTTCAAGGTTCCCGCTGGGCCTGGGGCTGCCTCTGGCGTGGGTCCGACTCCGGGGTTTGGATCGGGGCCAGGGACACGGGGCCGGAAGCGCAAGTCGGACGTGATCACGGATGGCGCACCGACGTATCCGTATGCACCGCAGGACGCACAAGGGGCGGCAACGACGACGACGACGACATCGACAACGGGCAATAGGAGCAAGCGCAAGAGATAGATGCGGCAGCACGGGAGTGTAGGATACGTATGTATGGGGTTTGCGGGATACCGACCGGATCGCACACACGGTTTCGAACGAATACCTTGACGTCCGTACGGAGTAGAATGCAACGAAAAAGAGATCAACCTGGCAAAGGAACGGTGACTCGATCAGGCGGGGTGTGGAGGTGCCGTCTTTATGTCGGTCAGTGACGGTGGAGCTTATGCGTGGCGAGCTGATCGACGAGGTTGTCTCACATCATGATCTTTCCCTCTTTTTGTCATCCAGTGTATAGTGGGGCATTTGTACTGTTAACTTGTTATTTCGTCCACGCCATTGTTTTGTAGTATACGAGATGAGAATGATAGACATGCTAATGTGTAGCTTTTTTTTTCAACTGAGACGCTCTCGCTGTGTAGTGACGTGAACGAGCCAGTTAGATGGGTCAGGAACTTCTGTTCGTACGCGTCAGGTGAATGACGGAAGGTACCCGTGGATCGGTGTGATCGTTGGCATGACATGAACTGCGTCTGACCTCTGCGGTTCAAATGACTTGGCATATGCAGAGGCTCGCCTCGGTTCAAGCGTCGCGGTGGTTTAGCCTAGAAAGAGGAAATGCCTTTATTCTGCGTCAGAGTTTCTGGTCCAGGAGGTGGGCTCCACTTCGTTGTTGATCCCAAATAGAGCAGGCTGGCAACCGGCTATTCGATGCTCTTTCCTCCCGAAAGTCCTGTGCCAACCGAACAGACACGATATCACGCCTTTTCCGTCGTGCTTTGGACAATACGGAATTTGAAGTGAAACCACGTCCTCCACCGAAAGAGAGGGGTTAAACATGAGCGTCCGTGGATACCAAGTTGGAAATCCTATTGAACAAAGATGCATACTGGTACCTACGGTGTGTGGTCGGATGTGTGAGCGTTCTGGATGCTATGAGAAGGCAAGACATCCGCGTCGTTTGGACTGTTGATCAGTGTGCGTGGACTTTCTAGCTCAGGACAAGGTGAACGAAGTAGACGTAGCAACGTACGCGTGAGTGTCAGCGACGTGTGTGCTTGGTAAGACTCGGATTGCTGGCCGTCAAGATGATAAGCGAATGAAGCTGGTGATCGGATACACGTTTGTAGCCATGCATACGCATCAATGGCAGAGACGTTCACACCCGAACAGCTTGCTCAGGCTATGTAGAAGGGTGCATCAAGGACATCAGGTAAAGGATAAGTTCGCCGCATACCTTATAGAGTGGGTAATCTCTCGTCCGGGGAACCTCTGCCTGGTGTTCGACATCATCGAGTCTATAAAGGGGTCCAGTGTGAAAGGCGAGCGGTAGATAAAACTGTTGTCCTTGCCTCCTATTCATCTTGGATACCCATTTCAGAGAAATTCGACGGTACGCTGGTAGTGCTCATTCGTCAGATAGTCAACGCACGCAGTAGAAATCCGGGTGACGTTCCAAAGAAAGCAGTGCACAGAGATGACACAGAGCCACCGAGGATTTCACACTCGGAAGCAATCGATGTGTCTATGAAAGTCAACGAGCAACATACGGCGCTGAAACAAGCTCACAAAAACCACTGGAGTCGCTCCGGGTCTTGGCCTTGCAAGTCCGTCGCCTTCCCGGAAACGGCGTCTTTCGTATATAGCGAGAATATCGGACCGTTCATAGACATGTGCCAAGTTTCAGATACACCACGTTCACTCCATGTGGAGCTCACTGCAGTTCCAAGTCGCTCCGAATCAATTCAATGTTGCTGGCACCACGAAAACGCGTCGCAGCGTTTCAGGAATTCGGAACGCGGGGAGGTTTGTGGATCGCAACAAGATCGGCTAATGGAGTTAGAAGGCGAAGCCCGAAAGTTGAAACAGGCCAACAGGTGGTCTTTGTGTCGAACGAGGACCATAAACACCTCAAATTTTTCGGACACATGTAGTCGGGGCATATAACACGCGGTGAGAAAGTATTCGGCCCTGTTTGTACATACCTTCACTACCCAAGAACCGAAGGAATTGCATCTGTTTATCCGTCTCCAAGTGCATCGAAGACAGAAGCGCAATTTGAAGTAATTCATGAAGAAACGACCCTTGGATTGGCACATAATTTACAATTTGTTCCTACGGTGAGTGCCTGAGTTTGGTTGTACAAGTCAAGCGGTGCATACATCTTTCATAGACGCTCGGCGCCTTTCTCACCTGTTACGAGCACCATTGGACTGAATATCTGTCCAAGAATAAAATAAGCCCAATGGATACGATGATATGGTACTACGCACCCTTAAACGCCCTGCAGCCAACAAGGCCGCGATGGATAGTTGGCCGTACCACCAGCTGAGTGATAGGCACGAATTCGACTGGGAGCTCTGCTGGCTTTGAAGAGGACGGTACCACGGTATGGCCTTATCGCGGAGCGCCAGGTCCGTTGCTACAACGTTCACAAGGCCTGCTTCTCTGACCGTCGAGACAAGATCCGTGATGGTGCTGATGGAACCTCTCTGAGCCGTGTTTGGGAAGCTTTGCAAGAGGTTCTGAGCGGCCGCCACATGCTCCGTGTTAGCCTGAGTCATTGCCTCAGTGAAACACCATTCATAGATCGCGCACTATACTCCCGACATGAGCCTGTGTTACTGTGAATGCCAAGAGTCGTACTCTACCGGAGGGCTTGAGCAATCTTTCGATATGCTTGTAAAGCATCGTAGGTGAAGTGGTTCGCTGAAACAGTTCATTAGCCCCTATCAGCACAAGTAAGCGTCCAGCTCACATATCCAAGTTCAATCGCAAACACGGCATCGAACGAACAGTCTGGAAATTTCTCGAGAGCTTCGCAAACGTCTCGCGCTGCAAGTATTAGAAATCGTCAGCCTGGAGCACATGTGTGCAAGAAGAGAGCGCGAACCGTGGTAATATGTGAGACGGCCGACCAGGCCTGCTTCTTCGGCAGCAACTTTCGCCTTTGAAATCTATCCAAAGATTTAAGCAGCAGCCTGCCTGGAGGCATGTGTACAACTGACAAGATGGGCATCCGTGTCGATTCCGACAACGTTGGAATCGGAGAAGTGCACGAGCTGTTCACAGGTAGTGCCATTACCACAGGACAAAGCTAGAACTCTCTGTTTGGGTCTCAGGCGAAGCTGACCGAACAGAAGGTGTTGATGGCGAGCCATTGCAATGGGTAAGCTATCGCCTCGGTGGATCCTCGAGAAGTGAAAAACGCTATTCGGAGAACGCCATTCTTGCCCTGCACCGAGATTACTGTGCATCGGCAAGAACAGCCAGGAGAACAACGATACTGAGGGTAAAATTGAGTCATCGGTACATGTTTGATTGTTTTCTTCTTACCTGCTGCCGAGTTCAATGAGAGCACCTGCTCGCTCCGGCTGCGTACGCAATCATGTGTAGTAAATGCACCCATGTTTGGATATCACGGGGTGATGGGACGTATCATTTTTACCATGGAGTATTTATTTGATTCTGCATTGCGTACCAGCCAAAGCAATGATGATACACAGCCCATCAAGGTTCCAAACTAAGGCGGGCGACACACATGGATTAAGGAATGATGTTGGTGTGTAGGGAGTTGAAATTTGAATTCCGACAACGGCCACACTTACGTAAGTGTTACTGAGTTCCAGCCGCGTATAGGTTAGTCTGCCATCAGTCTCGGTCACGAACCCCGGGTGATGATCTACCGGGATAAGCCCCTCGAGCATGAAGGGCGCCTCAAGCAGTGATAGAAACCTGTTCCCGGGGGCCGGTATGCATCAAGAACGCCACAGTCCAAATCTCCGGGGACTTCACAAGTCCAGCCAACTCGACCGTCATGATGCATGACCCATGACCTATGATCCGAGTCCCGGCCACAAGGGAGCCGCTACTTTTTCGCCTGTTCAAAGCGAGTCGGTGACGATATCGTGGCTCTCTCTCCACTAACACCGCTTTTCCGACCTCGTGCCCCTGCTATCCTGTGACCAATGCCAAGGCAATCCAATCTTGTCTACGTATTCACAAGGGTGCGAGGGTAACGGAGGCACTCTGCCTCTTGGAAGCGTGCCTGGGTTCAACATTGCAATCTGGCTATATATATATAAAACCAAATTTGCTATTAGCCATCGTGATCCTTGCTAGGTGATAACGGGTGAGCACTGTGAGCTGTGTTTCCATGCTTGGATAGTTGAAGACAGCAGACACTTATATCAATAGTTACCGACTGATCTGATCAATGATTTCGAATTCCAGGGCTCATGCTGGTGGTCAGGTGTGTAATACACCGCTAACTTGGGTTCACCGAAACTCATGGCAGTTTCAACGATAGGAGATTGATCGTCCCGATGAATATACCCGTTCTAAGAAAGAAGTCGTCGAAGGCGATGCAGGAGAAAGTCGGGGAGTCATGCAGACTTAAACTACCGTCCAGCACAATGATGATCCCCGTGCTCACCAAATTTCGAACATCAACAACGCCGCCTCCTCGAATATGAACATGTCAACTACCGCTCCATCACCTGAGGTGGAACAGGAGTTCGTACAATTGGTGGCGGAGATTGGGCAGAATCTCACCAACAACTATGTTAATAGTGAGTACAATCCGTTCGAATTAGTCTGTACTGGCGCTGATGATGTAAAGTGTCCGCAATATGTTTCCTGGTTTATGATGTCTTGATAAACTTGGACAGAGAGGTCAGTCCGTGGTTGTGGAAACCGAATGTCTTGATAGCCGCTCACGTCCCGCACTGAAGGCCGAGCATATCTGGAAGTATGGCTTTTCATTTCCTCGCATATAGCCAGTTTCATGTAGCTTCAACTTTTGCCTTCCGCGCCAGAGCTAGGTGGACCGTTACCAAGGTCCTCTTCATCTTCGCAAGATACTATGGCCTTTGTTATATCACGTCAGTAAATACACGGGGCTCGCTGTGATCATTCCAACTGATTCTTTGTGTCATCTGCATCTGAAAGGTTTAATTTTGCAGGTGTGCTTTGATGTTCCTATTTCACTAGCTGTACCTTGGGCTGATTTTTTTCGTAGTGTCCAACACAGTTGGCCTCTCAGTGGAAGTGCGTATATTTTCTGGCGTTACGCTGGATAGTGTGCTAATCCATGGGTTTCAGTTGTATGTTGAGGTCCGCACGCATTCTTGTTTTCTTTACTGAATTCGTCATGCCAGTTGCCGAGGTTGGTTTTGGTTTCTCGTAATGTAGGTCCATCCAGCTGCGTAACTACAGGCAGATGCTCACGAAGATGTAGGGCGGGAGATATCTTCTTCACCAGCATCGTGAACATAATTCTCATTATGCGCTTGTATGCGATGTATGGGAATCGCAAAGGTAAGGGCGAGTGCCGTTTATGTAAACTTCTAATGCATCCCGTCTACAGTATTGGCCTTCTTCGTCTCACTCTTCGTTTGTATGTATATTCTACTACTCTACGCGTGACACGAGCTGAGTGATATTCCCAACAGGTGAATTTGCGGTCAGTCATGGATATGGTTTGGTAGTACCTTAATTGCAGCATACATTTGCAGTTCGAACTTTACGTCTGCATAAAAATGGGCATCGAGACCTCCGAGACTGTATTTACCATCCCTGCGGGCATACCCCTTCCCGGTTGCTTTGCGTCTCCCGATCTGAAGACCGCCATGTTGTCCTGGTACGTTTAGCGTTATATGTATACCTGGCTGTGTACCATGGCGTTGATTTAGAACACCTGCATTGAATCAGGATACCCTGCATGGTGATAGCTAGTAAGTGGGCATTTTCTCACCATAGTATATCATGGCTCATCTCGTAACAGCATCATTCTTCGTTATGACAGTCGCAAAGGTTATCTCAGATGGGCACACTACTCCAAAGCGCCTAAGGGACATCAAACACGTCTCTCCGCTTATCGTGTCGATGGTACGTGATGGAGCAGTTTATTACAGCCTGTGAGTCACATCACATTTGTTTACACTGTCCTTATTGTGTTTACCGTCTATTCGTGACCAGAATGTTCGGTGTGTTCACTCGTCAGATACGTGGTTGCTAATGTTTGTAATACTTGTTCCAGCGATCCTGCTCATCACTATCCTTCTCTTGGAGACTGCCCAGGGTCTGAAGATAAGCACGCCCATGCCGTATGTATCTATATTCCCAAGCATTATCTGGCGGCGAGTTTGATCTTTTCGGAATAAATCAGGTGGCTCGTTGCTGTATATTCATTGAGCGTGAGTCATCCATTGATACTATCTATATATCTGCTTATGATCCCCTTTGGAAAGGCATCACGCTTGGTGCTCAACCTGCGTGATGTGGGAAGCCGTACCCACTTTGGTGTATCCCGCTTGGACTCGTCGCAGAGTATCACGGCGCCAATATTTGCTATGGGTTCTGTCAGGCGGACGGGCGGGCCTGGGGGCACTGAGAGCTTCCTGTGACACTTTTCTCCCGCTGGGTCAGGTGGTGACTACGATCGTCGTATTTTCGTCAGTCCTGTGTGCCTGACCGGGGGCTCTGCACCAAAGATGTCTTTGTATGTAGCTGTTGTTATTGTTGTTGTAAGCCCTATGGTTATCTCCCCTTTTGTACACGGTATTCTCAGGCATTGTACCGATGGGGAAGTCGGTAGCAGGTTTAGTATCCTGTTAAAATATCGATACCTCCTGACAGACTACAATCTCCTTGGCCCATCACATTGCGCATGGCGAAATGTCTCACTTGACCCATATACAGGATTTCGGCTGTAAAATCGCCATCCTCGTGCTCTCCTTAATAAGCGTTACACAGCGTGACCACTTGGCAGGCCGAGCTGTATCTACTACAGTATGTGATCCATCATTGTCGTCTACTAACTTATCCGACAGTTCCCATCACGGACGAAATTCCCAATCAGCGAGGTGATGATAATTATGTAATACCGGTGCTACGTAGTTGCAGCTGATGTTTACTGTTTACTCTCTTCATGTCCGTGATTCGTCCATGTGCTTTCAATCATGATCATGACTTGGACTAATGATCGCACGCTTTTCGTGCCTTTTCCCGACTGCTCGTAAGTTGGTCTCGCCGATTTGATTAGGTGACTGAAAAAAAGGAAAAAAAAAGGTTGTTGAAGGCGCTCGGATCGCGTTAAAAGGTCATTCAACAGATACTGGTCGAACGTTTCAAGGGCACGTGCGTCCATCTTGTCTTGATGCAACTTTGTTGGCTTGAAACAAAGTGATCAAAGACCTTCTAATTGACGCTCTCACGTTATGGTGCACCAGGAACTCCATCATGGTCGCACAGTACAATGGGTGCGAGGCACCAACGTTCAATCAGCTTCAAATGTTTCAGTCCTGGCTCGAAGGGAATCCCGAAACGGTATTGGTTACATTTCTCGGCACTCCGTGAATGCCGCCTGGTTTTATCGAGCACCGGGATCAAGATGGCACGTCGCTGGCGTTTATCGGTTGTACGGCTTTGGGACACCGTGCTCGCTTTCGACTAACAGGTTTATTTGTGGACGCCAAACTGGACTTTCGTAGGACCTTATCTCCTTTTGTATCGTCCTCTTGGAATCGCCCGACGACGGATATGGTTAGCTGCAAAGTTGATCTCAAATCCGTGCGCAATGATCCTGATATGCCCAGCCTTCTATTGTCAGAGGAATATTATGGAGGCCGCATTCATGCGCCGAGTTATATTTGGAAGGCAGCATCTACAGAGAGCTGTGTACGTGTATGTTTCTAGGATATAAACCTCAAAGGGGGGTGCAAATAACCCCACTGTCGTTCAGATCCATCTGTCTCCTGCTTTGAATATCACCTCTCTAGACGTAGGCGACAACAAGGACTATCTTTCCCTCACATGATGCCATTGAAAATCCAAGAGCTACTTCCAGACCATATTACTGATGCAATCTACTACACAACGGGTATCGTCATCGCTGCCGTAACCTTAACTTCGATTTTGAAGTCGTGGAGGGGTCCAAATGTAAGTCCAGGAAGTGCTAAAGCGACGCTTGTCTGTCGGCTCACGGACACTGGACCAGCTGGACAACATCCCAACGGTTGGATCGAATACCTGGCTGGGGTCGTGGTGGGCTGGCATCAAATTCCTGATCAACGCGACCGATACCATCCAAGAAGGTTACGAGAGAGTGCGTTCTTTTTTTATCTCGAAACATGACATCGACACAAGGCTAAATCGTGCACATTCGATGACTATCGCTAGTACAAAGGCACTCCATTCAAGGTGTCGATGTTTTATCAGTGGATGGTTATCGTTAGCGGTCGTCATCACGTGGAAGAATTTCGCAAGTCTCGGGATGACGAACTGAATTTCCTGGAAGCCGCCGGCGATGTAATTACACATGTTTTTGCTTTACCGAGAATCACCTCTGACGGAAAGGTACCACAGACACTGAAGGCAGAGCACACGTTGGGGCGTGATACGCACTACAACCCTTATCACATCGCAATACTCCGCACGAGGCTCAACCGCAATCTTGCAGCCTTGTACGCGGACATCAAAGATGAGGTCGTCACTGCCTTCGACGAGATATTAAACCTTGATGGACATGGTCAGTCGAGGCTTGTCTTCACCAGTTTCTGCTATTCACTTGGATCGCGGATGTCTAGAGTGGAAGAGCATCCCTGCACTAGACGCCGTCCAGAAAATCGTTAGCAGGACCAGTAACAGGGTTTTCGTTGGTCTCCCTCTGTGTATGTCGCCCGCCCGCTTTCATTTTGAAATCTGTTCATACTGTCCATCCTAGGTCGTGATCCCGATTGGGTGGATCTCAACATACAATTCACCCTGGATGTCGTCAAGGGGGCAGCGATCATCAGCCTTTTCCCTGAATTTATGGCACCGCAAGTCATTGACACTTTCCTATTTTGACCCAGCCCCTGATTTTTTCATTAGGCTTGTCGCACGCTTTATGACAAATGTTCCTGGGAGCATCAGGCGCGGCGTAAGGCACCTATCCCCAATCATCGAGGCGCGACGGAAGCATCTCGACGAGTACGGCACATCATGGTCCGACAAACCTGTAGGTGATTCGTGTCGTCGCCGTGCAAATAACTGAAAGTCCACCTGGGCAGAATGATCTCTTATCGTGGTTGATGGAAGGATCGGAGGGCTCTCAACGTCATGCGCACAACTTGACCTCGCGCGTCTTGGCCATCAATTTCGCTGCCATTCATGTAGGTGCCTGTTTTGCTTCCAGAACCTCACAACTCAGCTTTGCTGTACTCTAGACATCCTCAAACGTAAGTTGAGCGCCGTATCAGGGAGCCGGGCCTAATAAGTATTTCCATTCTGCAGAGCTTCACTCAAGCACTTTATAACTTAGCAGCCAATCCACAGTACATCCAAGCCCTTCGTGACGAAGTGGAGCCGATCATCAAGGAGGAGGGCTGGTCGAAGGATTCGGTAGCCAAGATGCATAAAGTGGACAGCTTCATGAAAGAGAGCCAACGCATGAATGGAATCGGTATCGGTGAATTCAAAAGCGCATAGCTTGGAAGTGACGTGAATCTTATCTCCTCTTTTCTTTCCAAGTGAACATGGTGCGGAAGGCCATGAAGGACGTGACCTTTTCTGACGGAACGGTCATACCGAAAGGGTCATACGTCGTGATGGCCACTCAACCGATGCACTCCGATAACGAGTATTACGACAACGCAGACACGTTCGACCCCTTTCGATTTGCTAACATGCGTTCAGACGATGATACCAGCGCGACCAAATACATGTTTGCGACGACGAGCCCTGAATACCTCGTGTTCGGACATGGCAGACACGCATGGTAAGTTGCTCCCTCCCTTGGCCTTCCCGCCAGGGCCATGGTATGATCGTGACTCTGAATATGCTTGGTAGCCCTGGTCGATTCTTCGCCGCGAACGCACTCAATACCATGTTTGCCCATCTCCTCGTCTCGTATGACATCAAACTGGAGGAGAACGCGACCCGCCCACGGAATTTAGTCATCAGCTCGTCGGTCGCAGCTAACCCGACCGCTCGGGTCATGTTCAGGAAAAGGATTCTTTAGATGATAATTGATAGTTCGTTCGTTCGTTCGTTCCTGGGGGATGTATTTAATCTCAATGTACGAGGGAGGGCTAACGAGGGTGTAGTCTTTGAAGTTAACTATGTAATAGAGCCTCTTTTTCGTAACCCCCTGAAACTGAGAACGTTTGCGCCACGATCAAGTATGTACATGAGATGAAGTTGTTGGCGGTAACCTGGCTTGTTTACTACGCGTCGGAATTAATTATTAGGGTAGTCGAGAGTAGAAAACCGCCCCCAGTTTGAGGGCTGTTTTGGGGATCTTCTCGAAAGTGGTTTGGGGCTGCAAAACTACTTTGTACTTTGACATACGTCGTTTTGATGTGGTTTTGTACGGTTTTGCATGGGTTCACAGTTTCACATCCTCAATTTCTGTCGGAGTATAAATTTGAGTGCAATCGTCGAGTGAATGATAACAGCAAGGCTTCTTTGCTCCACTTAGAGCCTGCAATATCTCTACTCTGAACTTCCCTACAATGTGTGGTTGTGAGTCACCAACGTATCCGGTCTACCTTCAAGCTTCTATTCACGCGGAGTCTGGGTCATGTAGAAAGAAAAAAAAGACAATATGATAGATGCCAGCAGTCTGCATCGGCTTATTTGCCAGTTGTTCTACGGTTACCAGTATATTGCCCACATTTCCCGTTGCCCTGCCGGGCCATCTCTGCTATAATCATCATACAGCATATCTCCGATCTATTTACAAAACTGGGCGCTCTCCAGGTCTGATGACAGTAGGTCTTTTTGATCCCGGAAGACAAACTGCTGATGGGTGAAGTTCTGTCGCTCTAGGACGTTGGCCTTGGTATGACAGCTGGCAACTCTAAGTGCAACGAACACCGATAGTTGCCAATTTCCTGCATGCGCTTTACCTAACGGATCGAACCCTGAACGGCTTCTATTCAATTCCATATGATATGTAAGTTACTTTGGACGGCAATCAAGAGCCAACCTATTTGTGAAGAAGAGGGTAATGATCACACCACCGGCATTCAGTCTAATCAACGCCGGACGCTCTACAGCATCCATGGCACACAGGCGGTATGTGTTTCGTGTATTATCATTATTTACAACACAGGTTCATGTTTTTGCATTTCGGCGTGCGAGAAGTATGTATATGTTACAATGGTCTACAGAAATAGCCAAGTGACAGAACAGAGGGAGGCTTATACGTCCATCCTACATGCCAATCAATACATAACCTCTGGAAGAAAGAAAAGGAAAAGTGCGATGACCACTATAGAACCCACTTCCTCCAACCATGTTAAATTCTTCCACGTCTTGGCGGCCGCTTATGATAATTAGAATATCGCCACCTCGACTGGCATGCCCTTGTCTCTTACGATCATAATCGAACGTCAATATTTAATGATGGACTTTGCAAAGATGTCGGAACCGTGAAGAACAGAACGCACCTTCCCGGATTCCTCCTGAATGACATCGCATGCATTGAACACATAGGCGATGCCAGCCCACCACGATTCCAGCCAAGCGCTCGATCATACCGTGTTGATGTTATCCATCCAGTACACCCCAGAACAGGCGGTGCGAACGGTGTAGGTTGCATGACCGTTGCGGCTTACTCTGCGGTTTATACACAGTTATTAAGGTTGATCCGCATGGACCGTGGTGGATTTCGCGGTACCCCATCATGCCATGACTATGCACGATCACTGGTTAGTGGTCAGATTAGTCGATCATGAATATTGTCTTTTTTCCTCCTACAATAATTTGTGTAAGTGACCGCTGGGTTTGCTCGTGGTTGATAGTTAATGACGCCAAACTGAAAATGTGACCTACCTGATTTGTACTCATGTGGAGGGGTCTGATGTTTTGGTGATCATCTTGTGCCATGAGCCTCTTCTGTTCTGAATTGATCGGGCGTCTTGCTCGGCCTGCCTAAGTGCTAAAGCCTCAGACAGTTCGGTATCTCCACATACTTCTGCTGTTTGACGAGATTTGGCTAAGATGCTGTTCGCCGGTATCTTTATCTTAAGCCCACCATGTACAGCTAGCAGCACAGTTGGCCAACTAGCGCTAACATTACTCAAATGTTGAACGCGCCAACACCAAGCAGGGTTTCTGCTGCCACACGCGACGCAT
>JBBPLP010000380.1:0-24578 GCA_038089875.1 Fistulinella prunicolor
CGCGGCCTCCTGTAGTATATAAGGGCCTCGCCCCAGAAGATGGTTTCCCCATCTTCAGAATAGTTATTGTTTTGCGAGTAACCTAAGGGAGCAATTCCGAAGGCCTTAGTAGAAGTCCTAACACTTCCACCACCTCCGAGTCCACCACTTTTCCGAGCCAACTCTCCTAATGTACTTATTGTTGGCGAGACAGGGGTAGGGAAAAGCTCTGTCATCAACCTCATTGCTGGGGAGCGGCTTGCCGACGTGTCCTCTGGTGCACACGGGTGTACAATGGAAGCCGCTTCGTACGATATCGTTCTCACTGACAGCCACGGACTCGGTCACCACATCCGTCTGTTCGATACAGTCGGGGTGAATGGGTCAAGCTTGAGCAAAAGCGACCACCTCACAGCCATCGAAAAGGCCAGCCTGCTTATCGCGCAACTCGGACGCATGGGTGGCATCTGCCTTCTCATTTTTTGCTTCCGACCATACGGCATCATCGCCCCCGAAACACGATGCAATTATCGTTTGTTCCGCGACATCCTATGCCAGAACCAAGTTCCCATGGCGTTCGTCATCACGGGAATGGAGAATGAACAGCCGATGGAAGGTTGGTGGAGCAAGAACGCCATCCTGGTACAAAAGCTCGATCTCTTGTGTACTTCCCACGTCTGCGTTACGACCACTCTCGGATTAAACGGTGTTTATGCCAGTCAGTACATGGAGTCGCAGGTTGCAATTCGCCGCATGTTGTTAGATTGTATTATGCCCAGGGCCTTGTGGAAACTTGAACACACAAACTGGATTAATCACCTGGCGGACAAGCTGTTGAATCGCAGGCGGCACAGGTACACAGTGGTAGAATTGACACGTGACCTTAGAAACAAGTGCAATTTTCCGCAGACGGAAGCGGCGTATTTAGCTCACAAAATTTCGGCCACGCGTCAGGAGAATGCAATAACTGATGTCGCAGGGCAGTCGTGTTACGCTGACGCCGTAAGCACAGCATCCTAGCATGTCAGATTACTCAACATTGTTGACACTCCAGACTCAATCCGCTGGGTATGCTCAGGCTGTGCAACACAACGAGGGTGATCTGGAGGGTTCATCGCAATCGCTTCATGATGCACATGAGGTGAGCTCGAGTATGCTTATGGCCACATTGAATGTACGTCGGTGTTTAATGCTGTATAGTCTCAGAGGGATTGCTCAAATATACTTATAATCTCCACCCTCGACTCCTGCAGCTCATCCACGCTAGCCCTGCAGTGCTGGAGTCATGGCGAAAGGACAAGCTGCTGAAGGCAATCGAAACAATTTCGCAAGAAATGATACGGACAAACAAACGCGAGCACTTGCATGCCAACCGTGCCCTTCTTAGGGCACGCCTCCACCAGTGGGACTTGGCGATCCGAGATGCTCGAAAGGTGATATCAATTATATCTCATTTCTTCACTCTCATTTACCATTAGTGTAGTCCATTGCCATCAAGCCAACCATCTTGGCTTATATTGCGATCAGCATCGCACTTTTTGGTAAAGGGAACGCCAACCGTGCAAAGAAGGAGTTTAATCAGCTCTTCCTTCGCTGCAACGTCAATGATATGTAGTTCGTTTATCTCATCAAGGTTTGTAATTGGCCGAAGTTCTATACCTGTGTATGCCACTCATTCGTTTGACTGTAGGCCGTCATTATATTTACGTCCGGAAACTACGAGGAAGGTATGATGCGTGTCGCCGTTCTGAATTTGGCCTGTTTGAGGACAGATAAAACACTGTACCTTGCCGTTCAGGTGACAGCATTTAGGTGTCTTGTCGAGAATGTCTCTGACCAAGCTCTACAGGCACACATGTGTGCAATTGCTGGGAAGGCATACATAGGCAAACAGAAATACAACATGGTTCTCAAAATGATGGACAATCTGCGAGGCCCGGAGCTTCCTAACTTTCTAGAACATCCGCAATTCGTATGCATTTCGTTGGTAAGTCACTTTTTTTTATGACAGCTGCTAGTTATGTTTATTTCGCATCAAGATGTTTGGGTGGTTACACAACTCAGATAATCTCAGGTTTACTTTGTACCAGCAACAGTGTGAGGCATTGCATGGCCTGCAGCGCCAAGAGGAAGCAGTGGAATTACTTCGGATTGCATCGAAAGATTTCCAGATGCGATCAGAGACAAGAAAAGAAGTCAAGGAATGGGCCCGAGGCGAGTACCACCATTACTGATATCAATAATATGTGGATTGAGCAATAATCACTTACACAGAATTTATGCAACGATGCGGAGCACATAAGGGCGACGTGACAGAAGGTTCCACTATCACCCCTGCTGGCGTTCCAATTGATTAGCTGTTTAGGCTTGAGCCCCCTCTCCGAGTCGTGTCTGGCTGTTTGTCCTTCTCTATAAGATCCCGCCATAATTTGTTGAGGCTGTGCCATCGCTCATCCTCCTCTGCTCGCAATTCACTTATTCCGACACCCTCTCTGCGAATGTTTCCATTTTACACCTTACTGCTCAGAACTACGTTATGCTGTAGTAAGGTATTCATATTTTTGGTGGTCACAAAAGAAGCTTACATCAATGCCAACCATATTTTGGTCCTCATTTGTGATCGACATTACAACTGGGGAACCTCTGCCTCTGCTGGCTAAAACCTTGCTTGTGATCTCATGAGCACAATATAGTCCTTTTAAGTGTTCTCATCAGCTGCGTTGTGATGGGTAAGCATGCTTGTGGCTGCTTGTGGCAGGCAGAATCAGCACCGCACTGGAACCGCTTGAAATGACCAGATACATTGTGGTCTATGCAAATGCGGCACCCAAAAGGCTGAAGAATGTTGCAATAGTAATCTCAGACACGTATGTATAGAGTTCTTTGTACGCAGTCGCGTTAGCTAAATCGCAAAAGGATTTCGACACGAGAATCTCCCCTCGTTGTTAAGGACTATCTGCAACGCGTTCTTCACTGCTGTTTTTGATATGCTCGTGAGTAAATTCTACATGGTACATTTATTTTAAAGGAAGATTATCAAAGTATGTACGCGCACTGCAGCAGCTGCTCACCGTACAACTACGGTTCGTATTCCTCTGACGGGTTTATTTTTTCAAAGGCCCCGCAGTGACGTGTCAATGCGACGAGATGCAAGGAATGGATGTCTCACGAGGATTGGGATTATGCGTTGCGAGATGAATGAGGATATAAGTTGATCGACTCTAACATGGTTATTATACAAACATATGAAGTGGTTCCACTAGCCACAGAAGTCAAAAGCGTGGATTTGTATCTACCATGTGCCGCACAAAGCACCCCACCACTGCGATTCATGCTAGTCCGAAAGTGACATACCAAAATATTGATAGTGCACCCCGTAATCCTCGTGCACGCCCCAAAAGTACTTCATCGAGCACTTCATCTCGGAGACGGACACCTTGAAAACATGTCCATACCGGGTATTGCAAATGGTATCTCAATCCTCTTTAGTACGTTGAACGTCCTGAATACCTGTCAGCTTCCTACCAAATACGATGGTGCAATGGATCGTCAGGATGAGGTTTTTCGCTCTCCAAATTTGCATCCTGTTCTTCCACTCGTCCAAGATTCCGATAAGTCATTTTCAGTGCCAGAAGCTTGCCTTGATCTAGGCCTTCGGAGTCTAGGATATGGAACATGGTTGGTCCTCTTCCACTGATCGAGCTTGACGAGAACAACTCGAATATGCCTAAGCATTTGTAACTGTCTACGCACACCAGGTAGAAGACCTAGCGATCGAAGTTCGACCACCATGCTCATGTAAGTCATAGGTTTCTTCGTGGTATTCCTCGAGGTTGCCATATGTGCCAATTTCTGTGTAAGCTTTCTGTGTGTTGACCGAGAAGATCAGCTGAAGCATTGCGGGAGGAGCGGGCGTCCGAGTTAGCTACTCGTGCATGATTGACAATCAGCGCTATATTTCCCTTTTTGGATACCACGCTACTTATGCACGCGTCGCTCAGTGTCTTAATCTTTAACATGGTGGCTTCTTGGAAGTCGTTGGTATATGTCCGCCGATTAGTGGAACCATTGTCTTGCCGTTGTTGTTACTTTGACAGAAATCGTTATCGTACCATGTACCGTGCCATCTTGATCATTGAGTCAGCTTACAATAGGAGGTACAGTACAAAATGGGAAGTATGTAGTAATGGCAAACAGAGCCGTACTTGCCGCACGTCGTTCAACTCGCGCCCACGACCACACTATCAGCTGTCGATTCTTTGATATGCCAACTGCCTGGTCGCACTCTGGCTCGCTCCCCTCAGATCGTATCCCGGGACGACCGCATCCACCTGCGCCGAAGCAGCAGCAGCAAAACAAGGGCAAGGGCAGATCCCCTGGCACACCGGAGCCGCCCAAGAGCAGCACCATCCGCGCCGCCGAAGCACGACTCGATGGCGCACGCGGGTCGAACGGACGTGCCAAAGACCCCAAAAGGGGTTGTTTCTGCCAGGGTAGGTCCAGTCATCCCCATTCCCGAGTTTGCACATCCCTCCCTCGATGTCATTTGTCCATGGGTTCACTCTCCTTCCGCTGGAACCGACTGACTGATCCCTGTACATGTACACATACTAGCTCGCGAACACGCGCTTTCGAACTACGTCGCAATGTGTCGACAGTGCGGACTGATTCTTTGCACGCTCAACCCGCCGTACTGTGCTTGTCCACACTGCGCCGAGGCATTATTGGACGGGCGAGAGCGTGAGGTATTAGTGGGGAGATTGGAAGGGGAGTTGGCCGAGCAACTGGCAAAGGAGGCGGCGGAGCGACAAAGGGCGATCGATGAGACCCGGGCGGCCGAGGGGGCGTTTCCGATGCTAGCTGGATCACACACGGCGCCCGGGGTGCAGATGGGGAGAACGGGGCGCACGCCACCGCCACAGCAGCAGCCAACGTCCACACGTACGGTGCTGTCGTTGAATTCGGCGACGAAAACGGTGACGGTGTCGTCATATAGTACGCCGCCGAAAGTGGTGCCATCTCGACCGGCGTCGCGGGGGATGGACAAGGAGGAGGATCTAGGCCGGGTGCCGCGACCACCGGGGGAGGTGAGTTATGTGAAAGAGCAGCCAGACCCAGGGCGGCCTTGGAGGAATGTACGGGTTGGGGATGTGAGGTACGTCCCATTACCAGGAGAGTCGACAGGGTCACAAGCCGGCAAGCGAGGGGGCAGAAAGAAGGGAGGAGAACGCAAGACTGCTGGCGCCGGAGCGGACGGATGAAGACTGTAGACAGACATTTGCTGTCGGAGACAGGGACAATGTGATACCAGATATCCGTCCTTTGAGCTTATGTACTGTTCAATCGCCTACTAAATTACAAAGAATAGAGTGCAGTGGATCTACAGACTCTATACATTTCGAGCTTACTCTGTCTGAGGACGACATCAGTGATAAGAACAGAACAGGTTCTTGGAAAAGGATACATCGTCGAACATCATGCATCATCCCCAGAGGCTGATCTTCACTCAAGAGCTGACCCTCACCATTCTTGTCAAGAATCTCTGCAAGCTCGCTGCCCGTGCTCGAGACCCTGTAAAGCTTCAGGTGGGACCCAGACATATCCGTGAAAGTGGGTTCTTTGTCCTTTATTGCACTCTTGGGAGCACCAAGCGCGACTGTCTTTGAGTATTCGACGCGAAGTAATTTCCGATTCCTGCCCCTCGGAGCCAGTAGTAGATGAGAAGAGGCGCGACATCTAATGGACGAATGAATATCGTGAGGATTGATGTGAGTAACAAGGCCCACATACCGATGACGAGGCGTACGCCGTAGTCGAGATTTCAATGGTGGTGACACGAAAGTCTCGGACAGTTCTTCCACAACCAGCAAGGGTTCACCAAGCACAGATATAGAGGCTTCCAGGGGCACGCGTCAGAAATTTGAAGGTATCGGCTTGTCGTTGGAAATCTTGTAAATTTCTATCGGTGACGAGTCGTTCGGACGAGACTTAGCGATTGACTGCTGAGCGCTGAACGATGAGCCCTCTGAGGGCGCTGACCGTTGTATCCGGGGAAAGCACAATCTCCCTCATGTCGGCAAAATAAGATCGGCGTATCCAGTAATGCAGTTTCCAGTGCTCATGGCTGAAGAGTTAAAAGTTGTTGCGGGTCCAAGTCCACGCTGATGGCGCTTTTAACTTGCCACACCGACGCGACCTGTGGAGACATCCTAGCACGTGATCTGTACAACTCTGGCAGAATTGGAGCGGAGCTCTAATAACAACTCTACGTAACATATCACGAAAGTTGCACTAATGGACGAGCGTCTAACGGTTTCCTTGGGGTCGGTGTTTAGAATGTTCACTGATTCGTTTTCCCGGACGTTACACTCTTCTCACTACCCGGCCTGCAGACAAGGATGGCTACGAAGTCGCTCCGAGCGTTTACTCGAGAAGAAGTAGCCAAAGTGCGTACAATGAACAGTTCGTGACGGTTCCGAGGCCGATATCGCTCACCCGAACTCCATCGGTTGCCTGTTGGTGTGTCGAAACCCATAGCACAATACGCCAGACGACCTTGTGAGTTGTCCGTTCGAACCGGATACTGAGGAAAGAAAGACTGAAAGAAGTATGGGATGGATTTGTTTTCGTTTGACTCTCAGTGGATCATCATTGACAACAACGTCTACGATCTAACTCGGTTCAAGGACCTTCATCCCGGAGGTATCAACGCTCTCCTCGAAGACGATATACGTACGTCCCGTTCCATTGTTACTGGTTCTTTGCCTTGTTGCACTGCATCATGGACCCACTGAATTTTGTGTCCGCATATAGCCGGCCATGACGCGACCGAGGCCTTTTATAGTCTCCACCGACACGAAGTGCTCAAACGGCCTGCATATGCGAGACTCCGCATTGGCATGATCGAAGGAGAGGAGAGCGTGATGACGTCTGGAGAGATTGGCCAGCTGAGCCGGGTTCCGTACGCTGAACCGGCCTGGTTAACTCCCGCGTTTCACAGTCCTTATTACAAGGAGGTGCGTAGTTATGCATTGCATTGACGAATTTGTGGATCGACGAACTTGTGTGCGTTTCCCGGACGCATAGAGTCATCGCAAGCTTCAACGAGCGATGCGCAAGTTCGTAGATGAGGTGGTCAAACCCGAAGCCTGGGTAAGATTTTCGTACACCTATTACATATTTCCTTATCCAATGTGTCAAGGCCCACGAGGAAAGTGGCAAGCGTGTTAGCCCAGAGGTTGTAGATGCAATGGCGTTCGTGTTTCCAGCTGCTTTGCCGTTCGTCGTTGGACTCATCATGAAGACAGGAAACTCAACATTATTGCCATGAAAATGGGCCCGGGACCTCATTTAAAAGGCCTCACCCTCATGGACGGGGCAGTTCAACCGGAGGAATTCGATTATTTCCATGACGTATGATCAGATCCTATTTTTGCACTCTCGGCTTCCTGAATCTATGAATAGTTGATTGTTCATCAAGAATTGGCCCGACAAGGACAACGTGGCTATGGCGACGGTACGTCGGTCGCTCGACACTGTTTATTCTCTTTGATCATACTCCACATGCAGGTTTGCTCAGTGGGGCGTTCGTCGGACTCCCACCAATCGTCCACTATGGGTCCTCAGCTCTCAAAGCCAGACTCATTCCAGAGGTCCTTTCTGGCAAGAAAATTGTCTGCCTTGCTGTCTCGGAGGCATTTTCCGGGAGTGACGTTGCTAGCATGCGAACGCGCGCAACCAAGACACCTGATGGCAGATTTTGGATCATTAATGGAACGAAGAAGTGGACCACGAATGGCACGTGAGTGACCAACCTACAGATGGATAATTGTGTATTGACAAGGGTGGCGACCTAGGTTTGCAGACTAGTGAGCTGCTCTCTCGTTCTGATATCTGAATTTTGGTCTGACCCGCTCGATACAGTTTCACTGTGGCTTGCCAAACAGACGTATGTACTTGTTTCTCACCTTTTCTTACTTACATGATCTAAGTCGGCATGTAGAACGGGATCACTGTCATCTTGGTTGAACGCGGCGAAGGCGTTGAGACAAAGCCTATCAAAACGATGTATTCCGCATCGGCAGGCACCGCGTTCGTCACCTTCGACAACGTCAAAGTACCCGTCGAGAACACCATCGGCCCCGAGAACAATGGCATGTTTATCATTTTCTCGTACGTGGTTCGATGCTTGTCTTACAACCCGTAACATCATACGTCTCGACTGGTAGAAACTTTAACCACGAACGTTGGGTGGTGTGCGCGACCTCCACTGTCCTGCAACGTCTGATCATCGAAGATGTGCTCAAGTGCGTTCCCTTTGATCCCCCTCTTTTTGGGGTCTAATCGCTCAACTCGCTTGAAGATGGATCAACCAGCGCAAGGTGTTCGGAAGGCTTTTGGTTTCGCAGGCGGTGGTGCGGTCCAAGATAGCCGCGATGATTGCACGCGTCGAGAGTTGTCAGAACTGGCTCGAAAATGTAACGCATCAGATGAACAACATGGTGAGTTTTTCTCTGCCGTTTCATTCGCTCGCGAGGTGACGTCTCCGTGCAAGTCTTACAAAGAACAAGCACAAAAAGTGGCAGGGTTGGTGATATTATTAATCTAGCTTCTTCGATGAAGTTGCACGTGCTAACGGACGCGCGACGTGTATAGTCCGATCGCCCTGTTAAAGTCGTATACGACCTCATGTGCACTCGACACGGCAAGAGAGGCAGTGCAGATATTTGGTGGTAGAGGAGTCACAAAGACCGGGATGGGGCAATTCATGGAACACGTGCGTACTTTGTTTTCGTTGGAAGTTGCTCGTCCTGTGTTAATGAATGGATAACAGGCCCACAAAGCGGTAATGTTTGATTCCATTTTGGCAGGAGGTGAGCGAGTTTCTAGTAGGTGTTGGCAACTTCTTCATGATCGTGTCACAGCGGAATCAGTGTTGGGTGACATGGGGATCAGACAAGCCCTCAAAAGCATGCCTAACAATGTGCGACTGTAGATAGTGAACGGTGTCGTAGATCTAGACAGGACATGATATATCCTACTCATCACTTCACCACGAAAACCCAACAAGACACGGCTCGCATGTTTGAGGCTTTGTTATCGACGAAGCCCGAGACCGGCAACTGTACTTCCGTAGCGTGGTTTCCAACCAAACCATCCAACCACAATGTCTTTTGCAAAGATCTCTCCGAAACCAAGCATGATACCATTTATGAATGGCAGTAGCAAATTAATAGCAAGCGAGGATAGTGCAAGTGATAGCCGTGTCCGTGATTTGATCCTGTTGTCCATGATGGAGGGGAGCGTGGACGGCGGCATATTTATCGTGTTTTGATCCGCGCCAGGCTGCAGATGGGTCTCGGTGGGGGCAGGAACGGAAGTTGGCGCGAGGAGCGCAGGTTGGTGAGAGGGTGATTGAGGCACAGAAGCTTCGGGGTAGGACATGGATGGGTACGACGACGTCGGCGAGGGTGGTGTGATATGTTCCCACCGCTGGGAAGGCGACCCATTGTCTGCCTTGCCATGCTGAGTAGCAGGCTCCGCACTCTCCTCTGGACGCTTGTGCGGCTCGACGTGCTCCATCGAACTCAGCGACGTCACCGACCCTGCGAGGGAACGCGCGACAGTCTCACTGGCGGCGGTGACCGACGCCGTGAGGTGCGCACCGAGATTGTCCAACGATTCAGGGGGCTGTTGGCGGGCCAGCCGCTCGGCTTCTTCGCGCGCACGAATAGCCTCCCATTTAGCGCGGGTGAGTTCGGCTTTGGAGCGTGCGGAGGCGTTCTGGGCGCGCCACTCGGAGAGTTGGGCCGAGTAGGACGATTGCCAGTCGTCGTCTGAATCTTGGGTGGGTGCCGATGCGTCTGAGGCTGGGGGCGTGGGCTGGGGCGAAGCGGGGCCAGGATCAGGTGTGGATGGGGAGGGGGAGGAAGGAGAGGAGGATGAAGGGGAGGAGCGCGCGACCTCGGCGGGTTCAAACGGATGCTCTAACGCCGCCTGTCGTGGATTGTCAGGGATATTCAGCCAACAGTGCTCGTTCGACACTGACCTGAAGGAGCTGGCGCTCGTCGATGGATTGGAGAGGACTCGACTCTGCTGCCATGGTCCGACCTTCCAAGGCTTAGGACTCTTTGCCTTAAATAAGAGTTAGTTGTCAGAGTTCGAGTGGTCTTTCAGGGCCCTTGCCAAACAGTAGTTCAACTACAAAGAAAAAGAAGTCCGAACAAATCCGAGACCCTGAGATACATGGGACTCCGGACACCGCTTGACTAAGTGACCAACGTTGATCGACCTACTTTGGATAGTACGTTGTAGACGTTCTCAAAGGCTGAACTCAACAAATTTGACCAAAAAAACCTGTTCAACTGATTCATATCTTTCGGTTTCGTGTCAAGATAGGGGTTTTATCTACAGTCTCGGCAATCACCGCTTTTTGTAGTCAACGTCTTCGAAGCGAGCAACTCACCGCCCGACTGTCCTTTCCCTTTTGTCAGAGCCCTCGACGTCCTTCAACAAGGCTCCTGGCCAGTGGTATGGATGAAATTTCATTTGTTTGACGACCGTGGTTTGCAAAACAAATGAAATTACACCCAACATCCTGAGGCATCGTTCCCCCCATAAATATGACGATGACGCGCGATAGAATTGCTGAACGTATATACAGGGCCGGGGCTGTCTGGCGAGTTCATGATATCGCATGAGCTATTCAGATCACAAGGGGTGACCTGATTTGGACGCATGATCGACGTCGACCGCACGCCGCCGCGTTCGATGGGGGAGAAAGGAGTGTCGACGTCATCGAATTGAAGGGAGTGACGTCGTGCATGACTCCATCGTTTCAAACACATGTGGGTATATAAACCACTCGCCCGTTTTGTTCCTTATCTCCCAACAATCGTGTTCTTGTCCCTCGCGCGCATCCTCTCAACAGAACTCGTTATCTCAACCACCTGAAATATGGTGAGCCCACCGTTCGAGCGCGCGTGATGGGCTCGTTGCTGACGATGTTGACAGGCTGACGTAGAGTACCAGGTAAATAGCGTGGGCTATCCGCCGACTCGTCATCGTTGACCTATTGGATGCAGAAAGGAGACCGGGTCGAGTACCGTCCCGTCGGCGGCGGCCACGACAATGTCTCGCACAGTATCGGCGAAATCGTCGACGTACATGGCTCCGGCGCAGTACGTTGTGGCTGTATTTCCCGCCTCGACGGCATTTTGACGGCTGTGTGTTTGTTTTCAGGAGACAAGGTACTCCATCAAGAATGATAATACTGGGAAGACAACGGGCTATCAGGTATGTCGATGCTGACATGACATACATTGGATGTGGGATGTTCATAACGTCTGCTCGGGTGCCAGGCAAAGAATATCGTCAAGAAGATCGAGTCCTAGGTTGTAATAGAGTATCGTGTATTTTTATCGTCAGGTAACTAAGCGTGTCGCAAAGAATCATAGAAAGAGAGAATCGCGGTGCACTCTTCAAGATGGATAAGATTAAGACATATCTGAGCAAAGCCACGAATGGCATTTCCAAAAAAAATGGTTCCATGATATCACAAGAAATTTAGGGCAACGCCCACTTTTCAACACGCCTAGCAGCTAAGCAGGCAAGCACTGTATTCGTGACAACCCGCCGTGCAGGGTTGAAAACAATTTCAGGCGCGCCTCACAAATTTAAGGGGCACGTTCTCGATCCCCAGGGCGATCCTAATCCTCGCCTTCACTATTCGTCCCCGCCACTCATCCACACTCTCAACTTGACCGTTTGGCCCCATCGTAAATAAGGGCTCAATTCTCCATTCTCGCAACAACGACGCGAGGAAGCACACGCCTTCCGTAGCCGCAAATTTGCGACCGAGGCACGCGCGAGGACCTACGGATTCAGTGTATGAAGAATTCACGGGGATGAACCGAATCGTGCCGTACCGACGCTAAACGCTGTGAATTCTTCCGACTCATGCTGCTCATCTGAGTCATCCTCTTTTCTGTACCACCTCGAGGGCCGGAATTCGTCAGGGTCAGAGAAAAAACGCGGGTCATACTCTGAGGGCAATCAAGATCTACAATCAATGAAGTATCACAAAGTGCTCACGGGTCCCAATCATATCAACCACAACCTTGATTGAGCTGGATTAGCCAATAATTCATGACAGGAACTCTCAACGACGACCTACAACGGTGCCTTTCTTCACGGACAATAACTTGGGTTTATCGTTCCTAGAGGCGTCCAAGACCAAGACCGTGTCTTCCTTTGCTTCGCGGATAAGAAAGACCGCCGATGCTATAATACACACAAAACTCAGATAGCGTCCAGGGACGGCGCTCTAACACTCACGGAACATTCGAATCCCTTCGTGGAATGCTGCAAGAACCTTGTCAAGTTTTCCGTAATCTTCTGGCAGCTGGAAAATGCATTTCAAGAACTCAATAAAATAATAGCACCATTTAACATCACACGCACCAAAATATCATCTTCTCTCCCCTGTGTCACCTCCCGCACTTGGGCAACGAGTTCATCCTGAAGGTCAGAATTCAAAGCGAGGAATGCAAGGGTTGCTGCCAGGGTCTGAGCGGTGGTCTCTAAATGTTCCAATATGAGCGTTCCGGGGTCGTTCGAATGGACCAATGACAAGCGCTTACCATGACCAGCAAACAGAAAGGAGAACACATTGCCAATCTACGCAAGATCAGCTGGTAAGCCAAGCTATCGGTGCATCGCGACCTCAATCTTACTTACTAGTTCGTTGTCGTTCAATCCCATTTTCCCTCCTGCATCCTCAGAAGCACGAACAAGTAGCGTAAAGAGATCCCTCGCTCGCTTGGTTGCACCGTCCTCGGATTTACATCGGATACCCTCTCGCGTGGCGCTTACCAGGGAGCGCATGAATGCACGCATGGTATCATAGGCGCGACGGGTACGTTGAACCCTATCGGAGACAATAAATGTCAAATGTTTGTTAATTCCCGCATGACTGAAACTGGTACTCACCATGGAAACGGTAATCTCCAGAACCACTCTGGGACAACGATTGCGAGTGCAATCGTTTTCGTGATGATTTCCATGCATTCTTGAATACTTATTTCGCCTTCGTGCACGGGTGGATTGGCCCATGTGAATGGAAAGCCAAAGCCAACCGATGCAAATATGATGAGCGTGAACTGTTTGTAAAACGATACGAGTGGTCACGTTCAAGCCATGGCATCAACCAACCAAGCTTACCTTGGATGTGAGTACCTGAACGCTGGGAACCTCAACGACATCTTTCATGGCCCATTCTTCAGCAGAGGACATCTCCGCATAAAGCTTGCGCGATGCTTCCCAAACGAAAGCGTAACTTATGCCAGATTAGGCAAAGTGTCGTGTGATACTCTTATCACCTACGTTTCACTGTTAAACGCAGGGCTGGCGATTTTCCTGTGTTTTCTCCACTGTTGCCCTTCCGAAGCAACGATGCTCGGACCCCAAAAACTGCAGAGTACAAGATCAAGGTTCCGTGGAGATAGGCGTAACCCTACAAACTTACAGAAAGAAACGGCCTAGGGATTCTGCTTTTCCAAAGGCACCTGACATGTGACCAGCAGTAACGATCTGTCTCCCGACTTCCATGGAGCGAGTGTATATTGCTGGGGCACCAGTGATGAATGGGACAATAGATATGGTGTCACAACCAAATCGATGGTAAACTAGGGGCAGGTGAGTCTAAGGATAGCCGAAGAGGAGGCACACATACTATTTTTGTTCTTTCTCCAGTTCCAAACGAATGTCAGACCTTAGGGGGAGTGAAGGTGAAAAGAGAGAAAGCATGTCGTGATAAAGACTGACTTGGGTTCCACCATGTCTCTGGGAAGATGGTAGATACGATGGAAAGTGGCTCAAAGGGAACGCGCAAGCCGGGAAGAAAGTCAACGGCCTGACGTTGTGGTTAATATCAAATTTTGGTTATGTTCACTGTCATGACAGACCCTGAGCCCACGAACGAACTTGGAGACGCGTGAAACGACGAGGATGGAAACAAGGGCGGCAATGAAAGTGGACCAGGAAAGGTCTGGCGGAGTCAAGAATCTGCCGTATTTTGATCGGAAAAAGTGGCCCACCTGCTCCCAATGAGCCTAACGTACTTGGGATAGCCGTTGTCATAACCAGATATCTATCTAGGACAGGCGTATAACCTCTAGAGGCTTATATAGCGAATATAGATCGGCGAGGTAGCAGAGTAGCGGAGGTTTTAAGAACCACGGGGATTGTAGACCTCCGCTACTCTACCCCGTACCTCACGATAGATCCGAGGAGATCTTGTACACCACGGGGGCTTATCGTACCGGAGTTGTGACCTTGCTTGCTATCTTGAAGAAGCCTTGTTCGTCGAAACTCGGATCTGTCGTGTGCGAATTTTGTGGTGAAAACACCATAAGTCAACATACGCTATCAAGTACCCGAACAAACCGTGGGCAAGGAACTCTCTCTATCATCTGTCCTGTTGCTAAAGAACGAACGCCGCAATATTCCTGTACCGCGATCGCATATATGAGATCATCCATGCGTTTATCGACCTTGTAATTAGAAAACGCGCATCTCACAGCTCTCGCCGAATGCGACTTCAGCTGCCCTTCGACGTGCTCTCCGTTCACTTTCGCGGTATCTTCGGGGTTTAGGCTGCGATAGAGTCTTCAGTTGCAGATGAATGCAGAATCAGGGTAGCGCCTAACAGTGGAAATAACATAAAATCCCAACACGCGGAAAAACAAAGAGCTGGTGGCTGGGAAATAAGGAGCGTATGTACCTCAAATGCGACTCCACCCTAGGATGTTTTTTGTCGGCAGAGAGGCGTGGTTCAGCGAGAATAAGCTTGGACATAGCACTGTGGTTATTCAAGATGGATGTAATTTACATAAGGTTTGTTCGACAGACGTAGACTCGGAGTCGGAGTTCGGGGCTCCAGTTGTTGTCACACGAGCGTAATTAGTAGACAGTCATTCGCAAACCCACCTTCGTGGCCTGTTCTAACTATCATATCCGCCCTTCAAGCTTCAAGCTTCACGGCTTCATGGAAATCGTTATTGTCCCCTGGACGAGATATTTTTGATGATCGTCATTCAATGGTGGCACGAAATTCTAACAGTACTCGTCACATAATGCACGGATGAACTCTGCGAGTGTTATCTTGGCATATCACACGCGTCTTGTTCTCTAAGCTTGTGTTACCGCTGCGCTACGACCTCAGTTCCGTGTCTTCTTTGCGACAACGATATCAAAAGTACTAATAACGTATCGCACGACAAATGACTCGTCCCGAGTGATTGGATTCACAGTCGGACAAACCTCAAATGTCATAACGCATTCCCTCTGCGATGCCTGCACTCGCGACGCGCATTGATTTCCCTGATGACTTGGTATTGTCGTATCTTATAAGTTGTAGTTTCCGAGGAATGCAACGAACATCCTGTAGTTTTCATAAATGCGTGGATCATGCCACCATGGAACCGAACCACATCATGATGGGTTGAGGAGAAACTCCCTCGAGCTGACAGTACTTGTAAACAAGCCTGCATATGATAATATATTAGCCCTCCGAGTTACCGTTTTGGAAAGTACCGCATCTTATGCTATCTAGTCGTAGCCTGAGCGGTTCAATGAAAATGCGCATCGCTGGTCTCAATCCAGCTCGCACCGCAGCTTCGATTTGTTTGAATCCTAGGCATCATCGCTTCAACTGAGAATATACGGCGTGTAATATCGATACGTGAATACAGTAAATATCCGTCGAGTCGTTCTTTGTTATCTTTGAAATACAGTCTGGCAACCATAGACTTACATGGCCCCTTGGGGGAAAACCGACACAGCGCACCTAAGAAATAATCAATTCATAATGCACGAGAGAGGTTCTATATGCGCTATGTACAAAAAATATTGTAGAGATCCAATTCCATGGGGGTCTGCACTGTGGTGCTATCAGGGACAAAACTTTGATCGATCAGTGATGACTGACACCTGCTGTAATAACAGATACAATCAATAATTAATTCTGTCAGCTAGTAAATATGATTTTTGAGAACAAAAACAACATACATCTCTCGGAAAGTCGAGAACTGCAGGATTGGGATCAACGATGAGTATTTCAGACTAGGGGGGTAGTTGGCGCTCGGCATCCGGTCCGAGGATGTCTCACGATAGCCATATACGATAGCAGTGATCATATGTACATATAACAACTGCATTGACCTGTAGGATTAATCACTGACTACGGGTACTCGGAACACTATGCGTACAGGCTACAAGTCATTGAGGAAAGACTCAAAAGTAGACTGCAAATCAGGAAGACATAGCATGTGCAACTTAAGAGGTGGTGATAAGTTGCACAACATGCAGAGGTGGATAGCCGTGTCAAAAGGATGCGAATGAATTAGCAAATTGCAGTCCCGATGCAGCTGTATCAACTCCCTGGCGTATCAAGAAAAACTGATTCGGAACAAAGAGCGACGTGCGATCTTAAAATTATGCGATACAAAGGATGTACATACTATGGCGGATTGGGCCGACACGAACACATCTTCGTTTTAATGTAGAGAGCAAATTCGACATGGCAGGGCATACATACGTGAACCCGATAGAGGCGATAGTTAGTTGCGTCATTCACTTTACAGTATAATCATAAAGTACACTGCTCTTACCTAGCGGCATCATCTCCGTGCTCGCCCACCACACGTACAGTATTAAAGCAGCGGGCCAATCAAATCAACCGTTGCTTTGTTGGCCGCGTGTACATTGTGACCACAGATACGGCAGTGTGGAGAACGGCATGATGAGGTGAAGGCGGAATCACATATGTAACAAATTGACCCTCCACACCGTAAACCGCCATGATGGTTCTCAGCACCACATGTCATCGCTTCAGCTCTGTGCAGACCTGACCTGACAACATGACAGCCAATTTCGCCACCAACCCCGTAAATCGGGCCTCTGGCTGCTCTCCCGGCTAAGGAAACCGGCCTATAAGGCTATGGGTAGGTGGGGGGGGGGGCGAAACCCCACGCTTGCCTGGGTAGCACGATCGCAAGAGACTTTTGTTGGCGGATGAAATCCGGATTGGTTGGGCGTTAACTGCTGCAACCACCGAAAAATCCACAATCGGATCATCTCGTCTCTGAAACGACCTCTTGTTCAAGGATATTGAGCAACTGTGCCGCAGTGTTGTTGAGTCGTCGATGCACATGGGATGGAAAAGCTTGATATGTGCAAGGACGCGATCCATGGGAGGCAGTCGAGGTCCATTTTCACTTGACATAGAGGTGTGGCTTAACGTTCAACGTTCAGCAAGGTAGCCCAGGGCTGGTATCGTGCTGTTCAAAAGGGGAATGACTGAAGTGGAAACGCTTTCTAGCACAGCGTCGAGTATGTTTGAATCGCGGAGTCTGAACTGCTTTCCGTCGCTCCGGGGCCTTCGCGACCTGTTTTATGTATCAGTGCCAGACTTCGGACGAGCCCTCAGTGATGGTGAGAGACACCGTGTGGTTCTGCAAAAGTGGTTGGGTGGCATGCCGGCTCGTAGGTTGCTGCTGACTTTTTCCTCCCTCGCGTTCACCCAACCACACGCCACTCGCTTTGCGTTGGGTCAAGTTTCAACACCCAGCGTGGGTGACTGCAGTGCGTACTCACATCGTTTGTAACAACTGGGAGTTCCCTTAACAGCCCTAGGAAGGGTGGTGGTCGAGACATACACGTGTAACGCAGAGCAAAATTCGCAAGGGCAAACATCGCGATCCCCATGATCCCGAAAAAAATACCGGGCTACCGCAATCCCCTGATGAGAGTGTTCGCGAGCTCGGAACCACTACCTATCTTCCGCTCCTGACTATGCCCAGTACCGCCCACCTATCACGTGGTCCAAACCATTGAAGATGGATGACCGACGGCCGTAGCTTGAAACAGCCCCTGGTGACCTCTTTCTCGTACACTCACCAAATCTCGGGACGCCAGTCGCTACGCTCGCGGCACAATCTCGCCAACTTTGTACCAGAGTGAACTCATCCGTCGTCCAGGTATTCATCGTGGTCCCCTTTACTAGATGTTTATCGCTGACGAAAGATAAATCTTAGCCAAACATGCTCCAGTAGGCGTACTGTTTGTCACGCAGCGCACGGATGACTCGAGTAATATCTTGGCGTTTCGCTCATTTGTATCCACTAGTTCTCCAAGTTTGGGCGTCATTAAAACATAATCCCTCTGGCTTCTTCGTGACAACGACATCAAACATACTAACCTCGTGCACTATTGCAGGATGAATGTTATTGAAAGACCACGTAGTTTGAAGTGACTAGCGAAAATAGATTGTATACAGCGGAGATTGGTATACATAAGTCTACATTATGTGGATAAATATCTGGGTTGGCATGTTCCGGCGCTGAGAAATTCATACATCGAAAATGAGAACACGCAGCATAAGAATGGGAAAATTGGACATGTCCAAGAACACCAAGTACTTTCCTCACCGCTTGGTCTGACACTGATACACTAGCACTCATCCACCTTCGTTCAAACTGCCCCCATGTTACCTCCGCGACGCTCCTCGAGTGGAATGCCCTCCGATTCATCCGCTACTACCTCCACGGTTTGATCATGGCTTATGGCAATATCTTCAAATACCATGGCAGAAACAGTGACGTCTTGACTAGGAATGGGCTGCGATTGTAGACCGAATCCGGTGTCCCCCTGCCAGTGTCCACCTATGTCATACAGCTCTCGCACAGTGATGATGAATCGAGGCATCATAATGCACATGGCTGCGTAAGCAAACGATTGCAACACCAACGAAAAGTAGTATATGGCAGCGTTGCCTCCACCGTAAGTTGAAACGACGTTATAAAGGACATTGCTATACGTTAAAAAAAGGAAATACCCGGATCATTAGCAACATCAGCTGAAAAACTGATGGAAACGAATGACAACGAAAGTGATAATCGAGACGTACGCGAAGAAATAGAGGATCCCATCCCTTGCGAAGAGTTGCACGTATCGATTAGGTTGCCACCGCTTCGTCGCCTTGTACATGCCAACTGATTGCTTCAAAGTCCGGGCGACAGCGAGAGCCAGAAGTGCAATGGCAAAAATAAATCGCGGGAGCTCGATACTCATGTACGTGAGGTAAGGGATGGTGACGTGATAACTGCAATAAGAGAGATCGAGAACCTGCATAATTGTGGCTGGTGAATGTGGCATTTGCGCTTGAGATTACAGTGACGCGTGGAATTCAAGTTGAGACTCACCCGACAAGTGAGTATTGGGATTGCCATAGATAAGTGCAAGGACAATGGTGATGGTAATCTGTAACGCGTAGATGAACAAGAGGATGTAAAGGATCATTTTCGATCGACTCCACAATGCGTAAACTCGAAGAGTCATCACCACTGTAATTTGAAAGCGTTGTCAGGAAAAATGAAAGTCAGCGGCCATAGCCACTCACAATCAGCAGCACCGAAAAATATTATGTACGTCCAGGTCTGTGCTATATACACTATGATGCCTTCAAAATGTTTACCCTTTCACAAAGGTGCTGTGGAGGGTGATAAATCGGTTTGCTTACAACTATGGAAGCCTTTTGAGGACGGTTGAACATGCGAATTTGGATACGTACATCTATCAAAAATTATCATCAGCAGCAATATGTAAGTAAGACAAACTGACGCTGTGGGGTCCGGGAATAAATGGGCTGCCAACTATATACCTATCAGATCAAGTGAATTGATATCAGACTACATTCCGAACATACAGAGGGTGTTGAAACTTGAACATGGGTTCATTGTTATCTTCCATACGCATCATGGTGCCCATATACTTACATTGCCCAAGAAAGGCCAACATAGCGCACCTAAGAAACCATCAATTCGGAACTTTGAAAGAGGTTTTATACGTACCACAACAAATGTTGTGGAGACCCAGGTCCAGGGTCTGTTCTATGGCGCTGTCAGTGATAAAGCAACGAATCGATGATTGGACTTTTCTTACCCACACATAGTCAACCTTCCAAGTGTTGTTAGTGAAAATAGATATGGTTTGAAGAATCCATATAACACACCTCTCTCGAAAAGTTGAGGACTGCAGGAGTAGAAATCAAAATTTGACATTTCAGATCGGGAAAAGCAGTTTGCTGAAGGATATCTCACGATAGTCATATACGACAGCAGTGATCATAACAACTCCACTGGCTTGTAAGATTAATCATGGAGCAGAAGTGTGAGCGAGCGTACAGTTTACATAGTCCTCTACCAGGAGAGGTTCCAAGGTAGACTGTAAGTCGGAGGACATAGCAAGTGTACGCTGTGCAAGAGATGTGACAATGTTGAACAACACGCGAAAATGGACAAGATCTTCGAGTAAGAGGGTGCAAGTGGATCGGAAAACCGCGGTCCCATTGCGGTTATACTTATGATCTTCTCCGGCGTATCAGCAAAACCTGATTTGGAATGAGTCGGGCGCACGATCCTGTAGCTATGTATTACGGGAATAACGCATGGTGATGGGGGCGTTGGAATGCAGAGAACAAATTGGTCGCATTCCAAATAGTGGTATTAATGTGAGAAAACGTCAACCTACAGGCTGACGTTGGCGTGTAAACCTCGCCACTTACGTGTTCACTGGTGGAGTAAGGCCTCCGTATCATGGCCTCAGCTGGCAACTAGTCCAACCTTGAGACTGAGGCTTGCTATAATTCAATAAATGGCGAGAATCAGCAGTGCCTTCCCATCAATTGGAAATCACAGTGGAGCTCACCGTTATCTACCACCACCTCACGTCAGAGGGGCAGTTACGGAGATCCACCATTGCCGCTGCAAATGATGACCCAACTAACGGCCTGAAGCATATAGTCTCACCTCTGCTCTTACCCATTGGCATCCTCTCTGTGGTTTCCCACCTCACACACAGCAATTCTGTCTCTGACGTAACAAACCTGCCACGGATAAGTCCATACACGTCAATTGCACTTATCAAAAGATTCTCTTACCTCGTGTACATTGCAGTTGCAGATATGGTAAGGTGAAGAACGGCATGACGAGGGAATGACAAAGTGGCGCGCAATAGGCCCTCGTCAGATGATTATGTGACCATGGCACTTCCGCTCTGAGCTGAGTGCAATTCCCAAACAATCGAAGATACAATAGTGTACGGAGAGGCACTTTGGTAACTGTTTAGTTCCGAACACAAAATAAATATGAAAAAGTTGTGTGATGGACGTACGACTGGCAATGTGTGCACCATCAGGCCGGCCGGCATGTCTTTCAGCTGATCTGCCACCTACAAGCTTCGGCGCTTGAGCTGTGTGCCACCGAAATTTCACTGGTCCAACTTGCATTGAATGTGCCTACACTGTGCGGAATATAAAGTTATGGTTATGGAACGTCCGAGTCCATTGATTCCGCTACGACCACCGATGAGACCCGCATATTCGATCGTGCGATTCCGTCTTTGTAGGGTATTTTTTACCTCACTTCTCTCTTGTATTTGCCGCTGATACGATGCATCCACTAGCGGCTCACGCTTAGTACCGCCCATCAGAGTCGTTGTCCGCGCACGGGTATTATGGGTTTGGGCTGCCGCTGCCATGCACACGGGACAGTGGGGGGGGACGTCATTGGGACGACAAGTTAGTTTTCGATGCATCCGATCAAGACCAACTCCAGGGACCAGCTCGTATTCATTCACGTGAACATACACGGGCCACGGCGTCCGGGGGAATGGATGAGAGACTCGCGGCTCAAGAAAGAGAATATGCGTGATGACCGTCCTGATGAGTAGCTGACATAGCGAGATGAATGTCCTCCTTGTCGTTAGCCGCCTGTCGTGCCATCAAGTGGTTTGGTGTCCTTTCAATAAAGTCGCGTTCTTCCTTGTTGGAGGAATGGGATGCACTCACGGATGTAGTAAGATGCTTTGCGTTACATTGACATTTGCTGCGAGTGTGAGGGGATTAAGGTTGGCGCTCTTTCAATTTTTGCAGGGCATCGTAGTAGGATATCGCCCTCCCCTCACACTCGCAGCCACGCTGGGAAGCAGCCTGGTCTCGTGACCTGGCTGTCCGCAAGCATTTTATCTCCCTGCACTGACATCTTGAGTCGAATTGGCTACGATTCAAATCCGGGTCATCAGCGTTTCAACTTAACATATGTGGCATGCATATCAATATCTAAATAAATTGCATCCAATAGAGCATTCATACACCAGGCTGTACTGTGCCGAGTACACCAAAATGAAACAGGAACCATACAGATAGATAAATTGGATACGCTAGACAATTTTCAAGAACACCATCATCTTCTATCCTTTCTCAACGGACCGGTATCAATGTGAATCCGGCTTTGTTTAAACTGTGCCCAAGTTACCTCCCTGGAACGAGTTGAGTCGAATACCCACTAATTCACCTGCCTCTCCCTCTACGGTCTGACCTTGGCCTGGAGTAACTTCTGCGAATTCAATAGCAGAAACGGCAACACCTTGGCGGGTGGTAGATTGTGATGTTAAACCGAATCCAGTGTCGATCCCCTGCTCATATCCATAGATATCACGGTCAAATAGCTCTCGCACGCTGATGATGAACCGAGGCATCATGACGAACATGGCCACAGAACCAAGCGCATTGAGGAGGAGAAACGAAGGTCTGCTTATGATATCGATTAGTACCTGAGAATCAACATTGACGAGTATGTTCCTAGATGTTCAGAGTGGATTATGTGAGTGGTTAGTGACATACTAGGCAGGGGAACAGATGCAACGATGAATGGAAACGAGAGTGGTAACGTAGAACGTACACGAGGAAATAAAGAATTCCATCCCTCACGAAGAGTTGCAAGTATTGATTAGGCTGCCACTGCCCCAGCGCTCTGTACATGTTGAGTGACTGCCTCAAAGTTTGGGTGACAGCGATAACCAAAAGGACAGTAGCAAGAAGAAATCGCGGGACTTCATAACCCCAGGTGAACAAAGGTGGGGTGTCGCCGAAGAAATTGCAAAAAGAGAACTGGGCAGCCTGGTTAACTGTGACTGGAACAGATGTGACATTAGATGATGCATGAGGTTGCGGAAATGAATGTGATTTAGGTTGAGACACACCAAAAAAGTGGGCGTTGTTATAAAAGATGCCCGCGAAAATAGCGTTCAGAATAATCTGAGGCACGTAAATGAACAGAAGGAGATAAAGGATCGTTTTCGATCCTCTGCATATTGCATACACCCGAAGGATCATCACCACTGTAATTTGAAAATGTGGTCAGGGAAAAATAAAGCCAGGAGAACGATCACTCACAATCAGCAGCAGCGAGAAATATTAGGGTCGCACAGGCCCCCACAATAAAACAAATGGTGCCTTCAGAATACCCATTTGTTTGTAATGATACAGGGAAAAACGATGAATTAAATTGCTTACAACTATGCAAGCTTCAGCGCTGTCCAAAATCCCAGTCAGGGTACATACATCTACCAAAAAAAATGACATTAATGGCAATGACAGAAGTAAGCAAGCACTAAAAATAACTAACACTGCGCTGAGGGTCATGCAAAAAGGTAGTAGTAACTATGAATGTATTTAGCCGGGCAAATTAACATCTGATTAGACTTTGAACATACCACTTCCCATGCTAACAATACTTGAACATGGATTCATATCGTTATCATTTATATGGATTTGATGGCCAGACTTACATAGCTGAAAGAAGACCGACATAGCGCACCTAGGAAACCATCAATTAAGAATAAGTTCGAGGCCCTGAGTATGTTTACACATACTAGAACAAACATTGTAGAGAGCCAGGACCATTGTCTGCACTACAGCACTGTCAACTTTACAACGTTCGACCCATATTTGTTGCGTTCTTACCCAAACATAGTCGATCTTCAATACTGTTAGCCAACATCGGATAGGATCTGAGGGTGAAATAACATACTTCTCTCGAAAACGTGAGGACTGCAGGAGTAATCGAAAAAAAAGTCATTTCGGACTGAGAAGTATAAGATACGAAAGGATATCTCACAATAGTCATATACGACAGCAGTGACGATAGAAACTGCCATTAGTCCGTAAGATTGATTATTATTGGCTAAGAGTAGGAACGGACATACGGGATGCATAGTCATCCAATAGGAGACCGCTCACAGTAGATTGCAAGTCAGTAGACATAGGAAGTGCAATGAAAACCGTGATTTTGAAGGATGCAAAGGCGAAGATTCGAGGAAGGGGAGGCTGCGGGCGAATTGGAAAAGTGCAGTCCCATGGCAGTTGTAGTTTATATCATCTTCCCGTACATACTCGCATCAACACATTTCTCCAAGACTCATTTGAGACATTGAAGGGTTATGTACGATCTCGAGATTAAGCGGTACCGGAATGATGCATGGCATGGTGACCAGGGCGGTTGAAGACTAGTACTTAGCGGGAGAGTCTTCGTTTGTATGTGGCAGAGAATAAATTTATTGCGTGTGTCACGCGGCAGGTGTTGGAGAACGGACTGTCCGACTAATCATTACTATTACTTTACTACGGTACTTTTCCTACATTTCCTTTTTTGGTACCGCGCGCGGATACACGCGCGCAACATGCTCCTACCATCCTCCAG
>JBBPLP010000381.1:0-24369 GCA_038089875.1 Fistulinella prunicolor
AAAATTCTGGGTTGGTCTCTGTAAGACCACGAACTTCGTCTGAAAAGACGTATTGTGAGCAGAGCGCGTTCCATTCCGCCAAGCAAAAAGCGTACCATAATGGGCGCTCCCAAGAGCGGCCTTCTTGGCTTTCTCCGGGTCAAACAACATCGCAAAGTAACGCAGTTGATTGTACACGTCCACGTCCGAGTACTCGAATCGAACGTCTCCAGAACACAGAGGCCGCATGCAACGACGACCGTACACACACATCGACCGCGTCCGGTGTCCACACGTCGCGTCATTACAGACCGTCCACCCTTGGTAATATCGTTGGATACAAGCGCGTATCTGGACCTCTAGTTGCATCTGCAGACTAGCTCGCCCAAACTTGTGGTTGCATGCTGGACAAGTGGGGCCCGAGGGTTGCAGGATCGACGACTGTATATGCACGTACGCTCGGTGAGGTCGTCTGACGAGACGGAGCACGGGAACTCACATCTCGTTCCCATATGGGCGAGAACGACAGCTGCCCTTGACATCCCCGACACCGGACGAGGAACGGTTCAGAGTTTCGGAATCGTTCTGCATCGGACACTTGTGAATCGAGTGTGGCCAGACCAGAGCCCTGCTCAGTTCCTCCGGTGGGTCTATAGCGGCCAGGATCCAGCCCTTTGCAATGGTCAGTCAAGCAGGTTCTCAAAAGTGGTTTCATCAGCTCACCGAGACACTCGGCCAACCGCGCCCTGTCCGTTCCTTCGATGGGATCGCACAGACGCTCGATGGGTGGTAACACCTGGTGTGCTAGATAGTAGTCGTAGTCGATGCTGAACTCCTCGGATGCCATTTTCTTCAACTCGTCAGGATGCTTTGCACGATCTGCCTGCGCGCTCTTCGTACTTTCTTCTCCAGGTGATATGCAGAAGATGTAGGGAATGACGTCCCCCGCGCGTGCGCTCCCGCCCTTTGCTTTGATGCGCAAAGCGACCTGGACGTGTGGCTGGCTCTTCGCATCAGGGTAGTCCTCTGGATTTTTACCCAATCGCTACGACATCATACATTTGTCAACGTCGTCAAAAGATGTTTCATAACCGTTCCCACCTTGAAAATGATGAAATCGTCCACCTTGACCTTGCCAGACCGGACGTTGGAACCAATCGTATTCAGATATTCGTGAATGTTTTCCACAACGACCTCTGTCGCTTCCCCCGATAAGATCTGGTCCAGAACATATCTACCGAAACATGTTCGGTCAAACGCATATACCAAACAGCGTACGAAGGTGGCTTACTGAGACACGTTCTTTGACAACGCACAATATTCTCTGCGCTTCATGTCCAACCCTTTGACCTCAACGGACGTGCGGGACCCATCCTCGATTTTGAGGGCCGCGTATTTCTTCTTCTGGAGGAGTAACAGTCGCGCAAACACACCGTCCAAGTCGATCTCGAGGAGCTTGTACCGGTCATTGACAGCCTTCTTGAAATCGACCGAGATCTTGAGGGCCTCGGAGAGTTCGGTGACGTTGGAGTTGACAAAGACGGAATCGGTGTCTCCGTAGACAACCTGAGAAGAGAGAGATCGTTCAGGGCAAACTCTATCAAGCAAAGGGGCATTTATCACTCACGTCCAGCTGTAGACTTTCGGCCAATTCACGGGTGTGCGTCAAGATCTCACGTCCCTTGAATGTCGTGAGGGCAGCGAGGGGGCGGGCATAGAATCTAGAGTATTCGAAGCCAAGACACCCGTACATACTGTTGGCAGTGAGCTTGAGTGCTTGTTGCTTGATGTCATACTGAGTCGTACACAAGACTGTTAGTTCTTGGCTTTTTGCGTTCAGTTAGAGTCCCGTTACCTGAAGTAGCTTCGCATGAGTTATCGAGCGATCCTTCATCAGAGATTTGACTTGTCGGCGGCGCTGCACGAGCGTCGCAATGAGCCGAGGCAATACGCCCTGCGGCACTTCAGAATTCGGAGGTTCCGGAATCTTGTCCTCGTCCTAGAAACGCATCGGAAACGCACATCCCGACGAAAACGGAGTACGTACCTCCTCCGGTACCTGCTCCACGGTTGTAAAATCAATGTTATACTCTTGAATGATACTGGGATAAAGCGAGTTGAAATCCATGACCAAGATGTACTTGTCCCACAAGCCACGCTTGGGTTCAAACACCAAACCACCCTTGTACTTGTCACGTTTGCTTTTCGTGCTTTTCGTCCCGCCGCCCTCGCCGTCGGCGTCATCGGCTTCGAGCTCAATCTTGGGGGCTTTTTTCCCAAACGTCTTATCCGGGCAAATATACTTGAGTTTGTGGAACTCGTGAAGCAGAATGTATTCATTACGTTCTGCGCGTCCCCCATTCAACGTTTTGTTCCTAAAGGAGTACGAAGTTGTTCGGCTTAGTTAGTGTGTATACCAATGACCAAATACTCACCAGGCGTTCCCAGCAAGATTCGTAAGCTGTCTCGTTAATGGTAGTATTTGAACCTTTGACGCGATGGCCATCTGGTAATGGGCATCTAGCTCACAATGCCGCACGAACGTCATAAGCATATCCGGCGAGGAAACACTTCCGTCAAAGTATGCCGCTATGTCGTCGGGGTCAATATCTTGCCGTTCCGACTTGAGATGCGTCCTGCACATTTCGGTGAGAGACCATGTTGTAGACGAGATCATACTCTATGGAAACAATCAGCAAACGTTCATGCGAGAACAGCGATGGCATACGCGTGCACCATCACTGGCAAGATCACATAGTAGTCTGCCAGACAGGAACTTAATATTCGTCCCTTGTCTCCCGATCGGAATCCATTTCGCTCTACGGAATCGTCCAAGACGAGACCAGTGATCAATTTTGAGGTCTTTCATTCGTCCTAAAAGGACGTCAAGGGAAACGCCCAGGAATTCGTGGCCCACCAAGACGTCGGGATCTGCTTTGAACAAATTGGCTGAAGAGAGTGGTCAGGACAATCCATCGTCCCTCACAGACTGGATACTTACCAATAAAGCTATTGAGGAGCATACATTCATTCGCCATAGGCAATATCTTACCCTTCCCGTTGACTCTGGCCCGAGTCTCAAAATTGGAAGGGAAGCGGTCCAGAGGACGCACGAATGTAAAGACTGAACAGGGCAACTGCTCTGGCGGTGTAGGGTCGTCCAACTGTACTGCAGAGTGGAATCAAGATTTTTGCGGATCACATCGTAGATCGAAACTTACCATCACGCCAGATCCGTGCCGAAAGACAAACTATTTCACGTTTGTTTTCGCGGTGGTTTAGCACTGTACGCACAGCCAAACTCAAGATAGTTAAGGGAGGTGGTTCTGGAGAACCGTCACCCATCGGGATCACATCCTTTGGATCAGAGACATTTGCTTCGAGTTTACACCAAGAAATCTAGGCCAGCCAGGTCAATAAGGAACAGGACAGGGTTGTGACTACCTACGCCTTGGTTCTCCACGACGACGTTCTTGATTATCAGCCAACAAGGCCCCATAATCTTCCGCTTTAAAACAAATAGCTCGAAGATGCTCTTATTTGTACCAAAGATCTTGTAGATATTTGGCGAACAAGCGTCCATAGGTATTTGCGGTTCTATGAACGTTTAGTCTGTGTACCTGATGCATTAGCTTACAACTCACCTTCATACGAGTATACGACTTTCATCCATTCCGTTCTCTTTGGAACATCTCTGTCGTCGAACGCATACTTCCGTGTCACCCACCGCGCCTTCCAGCTTTTTATCCCTATTTCTCGGCGTATCCTCTCAAAGTCACTGTAGACATCTTCTCTCTCTGGTACGACGTCTGTCTCCACGATCTCCACCTGGCCCTCCTCATTCTCGTCCTGGACAACCCGCAGAGGCCGAGGAAGTACGAACAAATTGCGCTGAATTCCTTGAATAGACAAGCAAGCAGACGCCCAGGTATCGGACGTTTTGTCCTTCACTTTGCCAATGAGATAAAGTTTACCGCCATGTTCGAGATAGTCCGACCAGAACATTCGTAGACTACCATCCTCCTCGACGGCATTGACCAATGTCTTGGAGGATAATGCGGGCTTAGACCCTAGGTTGTCTTCTGCGACGACGGAGAGAGAATCATAGACAGAAAGCCAAGATGGAGCGCTAAGATCTTCCTTCTTCAGCGCGTTTGTACCTAAAGGAATGGGTTTGGAATCGAGTTTGGCTGCCGGAAGTTCCTTCTTGACGGGAACACTGGGTTTGACATCTAGGTTGTCGACGTCCATGAAGTCATTCATGTCGATGTCCGAAAAGTCCATGGACGCGTCGAATACGTCCTCTGAACCGCTCTCAACGCCCAATTTTCCCATACGTTCGATAGCAGGTGTTATTGCCGATGAGCCGTTGGCCACACGCGCTTTCTTCTTTGGGCTCATCATCGATGTGTAATCTTCGAAATCGCTTGATGACGCATTAGACAAAGGTCCGTCATCCACAACTCCATCGGACGAGTAAGCGTCGTGGATAGACGAGTTCCTTCGGTACGGAACTGGCGAAGAAGAACGATCTGGCGCGAGGTCGTCGTACTCCAAGACGGGTGACGGTTTTCGTTTCTTCGATCGCACAGGGGCTGGGATGGGGGCCGTGTCAATACCACCCAATAAGTTGGCCAGGAAATCCTCCTCCTGCTCTGCGGATACGGTTGGGCGATACGCGCTTAGGGAAGGCTTAGCAGGCGGTGGAGGTGCCTTTGCTTTGACCTTTGCTTTCGTAGACGCGCCGGTTGCCTTTTTCTTAGCTGTTTGATGATCCAGGTTTAGAGTGAAATCAGGAATTTGATGCACACGTACAGTTCTTACGGCTCCGTAGATCCTCTTCCTCGTCGCCTTCTTCGTCTGCGTCATTCTGGCCCGTCCAATCGTCCATGCCGTTGTCCATATACCCGCCGACACCATCGTCCACGACAAAGTCGTCCTTTTGAAGCCTGCCTTTGACGATACTCTTATACTGTTCTTCGGTGACCTCGTCATACAACGCGACATCGTCCTCAGGCTGATCGACGCGTCAAGACACGATCGGCGCGAGAACTGATGTGCACACCTTATACTTTCTAGCCCCGCCTTCTCGAATCCGTTTGTACTCTGAAAGCTTGTCGGCGTTGCCCCTTGTACGTCGTGATCGGTCAGCCATTGTCGTCGTCGTCGTCGTCGTCGATGCGCAATACGTGCACGCCACAAGCGCGTGCTGATATTCATACTCCGATATTCGCGGAGATTTTATTGTATTTTTCACTAAGGTTGGCACCGTGAGAATTTTGGGAGTAAAAACGCCTTGTACTTTTGTTTCGCTCGTTGCTCCTCCACCGCTCACCGGAATTTCACGAAAAGCATACCAGCCAGCTCGGGAAACTCTCAAGATTCTGTTCCGAACCTACCGAAGGAAAAATCAAGTGATTCTGAAACTTCGGGATTTCGGGATTTCGGGATTTCTGGTGTCAGTAAGTCTCTCTATTTTCTCTTGCACTTCCTGGTTGATTTTCTGTTGCAGACATGCCCCGAGGCCACCAGACATCACCTGAGATCCAATGGAGTGTGGTACGGTTATCGAGATTTCTGGATCACGACCATATTGGGATGGGTGTTGATCTGTCAGTCCGCACGGTGAAACGGATCCTCTCGCATTACCGTGACTACGGTACGATCCCAAACCCAGGGAGTGACGTTACCGAGAAGAAGGAACGGAAGGGTAGCCAACATCTTCGCGATGTTCATGTTGAGGTAAGATTGACAATATCTGTTGCGTACCTTGTGGTGTTGACGTATGCATTGACGCATTACACCAATCCTACTGTAGTTTCTACTAGGAACTATTGGAAAGGCACCTGATCTATACCTCAATGAATTACAGGAGATGTTGGCAATGGCATCGGGGCGTGTGTTCTCGGCAGGTACCATCTGGCGCACACTTCGTAAACTTGGCTTCACTATGAAGAAGGTATGTAATGATATTTTTTATCATTCTCTTGTCTGTAAGCCTCTATAGATCACTCGGATTGCTGCAGAGCGCTCTGTAGAGAAACGTGCAGATTATGTCGCTCGGATCTCACTATATCAACCTGAACAGCTTGTTTTCGTTGATGAGAGCTCTGTTGATCGTCGTACGACATATCGGGGCCGGGCTTGGTCAATTCGAGGTACCCAGGCACAACGTAAAGCCTTCTTCGTGCGTGGTCGACGGTGAGTTCTTTTGAATATTGACAATTTGATATGCGACTAACAATTAGATATATAGCTTTTCAGTTCTCCCTGCACTCTCGCTCGATGGTATTCTCCACTGTGACATCGTCGAAGGATCGTTTTGCACTGAATCATTCAAGCGCTTCATCGAAGGCTTACTTGAACAAATGCAACCATTTCCTGCACGAAACTCAGTAATTGTCATGGATAATTGTCAAATTCACAAGCACCCAGACATCCGGCAGATGATTGAAGAGAGGTCTATTTGTTTCTTCCTTTGTATAGATTGTGCTTATTGATTTATGTTCTTTTCATAGGGGAATGTGCTGCGAATACTTACCGCCCTATTCACCTGACTATAATCCGATCGAACTTGCATTTTCTGCTATGAAATACCACCTCCGCCGTGATGGTTCATATGCCCTTTTGGCTATGACTGAACTTTCTGATGAAGATATTTATTTGACGCTTGTTTCTGCCTTGTACGCAATTCACCCTCAGGATATTTGGGGTTGGTTCAAACACTGTGGATATGTATAGTTTGATATAGATACTATCGAAATGAATACATAGCTGTTGGTCCACTATACAACTCAGGAAGGTTCTCATCGTAAGTTGCAACACGAGGCATTTTGCTTGGTAAGCTGTGCAATTTTTTGCTACGTTGAGCTCGATCCGCTCGCAAGCAACCATGGCTTCGAGTTCCAGAAAGCGCAAGAAACCTCTGGCAGCATCTGACTCAGAAGCTGCAGTAGCTACAAAAGGTAGGTCGCGTTATTATTATTACTACTAGTAACTACTAATTTGAATATTCAACTGGTAAAGCAAATGGCGCGTGCATGGTCTGTCGGAAGGCCAAAACACGCTGTCACTTTGAGCCTGGAGCTGAAGTATGCAGCAAATGTGTCAAGATTGGCAAGCCTGATGGCTGCATCCCCCAACCAAGTCGCACACGCTCTGCACGTGGTAGCAGTCTGCCGCCTGAAGATCCTGCTTATGTTGCTCTAGCTTCTCAGCCTGTAGTTGCACGGAAACGTGCCTCTTCTGTTACTGGTTCTACAAGCATGGTGATTCAGGCCAAACGAATGAAACGCTCAGCACCACAGCCACCCCAAGCTGTTCCAGACTCGGACGTCCGGCCCAAGCAATCGGGCAAGTCACAGCTTCATTCCATTGCCGAGGATGATGAGGACGAGGATGCCACTACCAACTCAGACAAGGTCAAGGAATTTCTCACCGCTTTATCCATACCAGGTGGTGGCCCTACTGACTTGGAGCTCGAGCCTGGGGATGATGAAGCTAGCATTGAAGACTTTGAAAACGACATCAACAATGTCTCCGCATCTGAAACCTCAGGCTCTGAGTCAGAAGGATCCGAGGACACGTTTCTTGTGCAGCATCTACCTGTGCAGCGATTCACAAACAAGAAGGCTGCCGCTAAGCCTGCTACCGCCCGCAACTTGAAGGAAAAGGCTCCTGTTCGCTCCAAGAGGCCCTTGAAGCCTTTGTATGATCCGGAAACTTGTGGTATGGTTGCTGCCCTTACGCTACCTACTGATTTCAGGGATCTCACTCTTGCGCGTAGATTTTGTCATTCCATGCTTCATTTTGCAACGTAATGGTACCAATTCGCCATTCGAAGTCTCTTCCACCATCAACTATGATGATCTTCGTATCAGTGCTTCTGAGAAGCTTGCTGGCGATCCTCAACCTGGGCTTCTTCAATTGCAATACCGATTGGACCCAAGTAGGAAACAGCCTGCCACATCAGTCCTATCAGAAAAAGAACTTGCGTCGTTCAAAACATGCATGCGTTCTCTTCTGGTGCCTCAACGGCTTGCAAATGGGCAGCCATCACGCAGCCGTGCCAAGAATGTTTCTGTGTATTTCGAAGATAAGTCAATCGCAGATCAGATATTTGATCTATCCAATAGTAGCAAAATTGGCCGAGTGGTATGTCTAACAGTCTAATCACCCTTCAAGCTCAATAGTGATGCTTTATACTTATGTCCTGGTTCCCTTTCTAGGTGAAAACTGCAGCTGGAAGTATGTCACAACAGAACCCATCGTCAATGATGCTGCTTGATGGAAGTGATCGCAGGCGGGAGCTTGTGAAAATGCTTCAAGAACGTTGGACCTGTGTTATGCACTCAAGCGATGCTGAAACTAAGTACTGCTACTCGCCAAGTGATCCTGCCGACCCTTCGAGCTTACTTTGTCACCCACTGACTTTGATGAGGATCGGGCAATGGGTCACAGAGATTGTGAGTCGTATTGTTAGGTTTATATCTCTAATGCTCACTCATGATGGTACAACCTGATTCAGATGAAGGATAACACTGGCGAAAAAGTAACGGTCGAGAAGATACCAAACTTACTCTGGCAACAAATCCAGAAATATGGCGTGCCGAAGACCTCGAAGAATGCATTTGGTCGGCCTGTGGGAGGCCCTGCACAGGCCGTGTTGGCAGGCCCGCCAGGTCCTGGTGGTCACTATGGCGGGTATTACCCACCACCTCCTTCCCACTACTACCACCTTTATCCTCCGTGGGGTCCTCCCCCAGATGGCCCATGGTATCAGAGTCTATTGCCACACCATCCTCAACCCACCACCACTGCCTGCCCACCACCACCCGGGCCAACCGCACTTGATACCCAGCAACATGCTCAGACCGACTTGGAACTGATGGGAGCGCCAACTCCAGCTGGTTCTACTACTAGCCGCTCCACATCCCCGGTGTTTTCTACAACGACAACTCCTGCTAGTACTACCAATACTCAGACCACCTCAATTTATGCCTCTATTGACGACATTCCTGATGCTGAAACTCCTGAAATCATCAGTTGGTTCACCTCACTTGACCAACATGTCACACGCAAGAAAGATGACATCAAGTTTGCACCATTTGGAAAGTCTCTTTTCGATCAAGGTTTCCGTTATCTGTCACAGCTCTCTCCTCACCAATGGACATGTTCTGAACTTGCTGAGTTGATGAACACGTCAAAGGGAGTGGCTGCATTTGTCAGGCGTTATGTTGAGCAGGACTTGAAGGCTTTGTTATAGATACCTTTTCAGTGATGCATGTACTTAGTTTGGCTCGTAACGAATCTATTGTGGTGATTGTCTTTGACCCGGTGCAAATTCCGTTAGTGAGAAATTCCGAAAAATCAAAATGATGGATTTTTGAAATCGGACCCTACGGGATATAATCTACAGGCTATTCCGAGTGTGCCCAATCCTTTTCTATCAAATTCCGTCCAGCCGTTGTTGTACAATCCATCGACCGAGGTTGTGACTTATTATTCAGGAATTTTTCACACGGTGCCAACCTTAGTGAAAAATACAATAACTTCTTGGCGTCGTTGCCGACGACGTCAGTAAGAAACCAAAATGTTGCCTTCGAGACTCGTCTGTGGTCTCCGTCCAGCATGGCGCTCAACGAGAATGCTCTCAAGGCCGTTGTATCCAGCACACCTGCAGCAAAGACTAGGTGCTTTGCGTGCAAACACGTCTGGTGCCAACTTTGCCAAGGCGCAGGCTGAAAACTCGAATTCACCGCGCACGCCAGACACGTCAAATGAGACCCGTTTTGACCCTGCAGAGCCGCGTCTTGCAATTGCATTTACGTGTACGGCCGACGGGTGTGACCACCGTTCAGCACACACATTCACCAAACGTGCGTACGAGCGCGGAATTGTTATTATTCAATGCCCAAGTTGCGAGAACCGGTATGGGAGCACTCTAAATTTACTTTGCGATCTACGCTCATTCAAGATGTATGTGAGCAGACATCTAATTGCGGATAACCTCGGCTGGTTCAAGGACGATACCGAAGATGGTAGACTGAAAAATGTTGAAGATATTCTTCGCGTCCGAGGCGAGCATGTTCAAAGAGGAACCCTAGACACGAACGGCGTTGTAGAAGTTTCTGATAGTAGTTAAGTCAGCATCGGTAAGCCGATCTGTCTCTGGGTTACAACATATACCAACAAGTTCTTCTCAGCCACCACCCTTTGACCTACCAATAGATGCGCATCTCTTTTACGCACCCATGCCAGTAATCTCGGAGCATGTATGATACCTACGTTGTTAATCCTTTGTTATACCACTAATTCCACTAACCTGTGTGGATGGGCCGTAGCCCATGTGGCAATAGCTTGCCAGGACGGCGAACAAAGTCCCATTGACGTGAAATTGACGCCACCATTTATTGTTACGAAGCGCCCCAGCATCTGGCTCGCTTTTATGGTAATCTCACACCATCTCATTTAAACCTTGCGAAGACTACGTAACACAGCTCCACCAGCAGTTGGGCTCAAGAAAAATGGAATAATCCTGGTCTCAACTTGGGCGCCAAACGGCGAAGTATGAAAGTCGAGACTGTACACACCTAACCTCCGTCGCATCGTTCCAACTGCCCGCTCATTTCTCTCGAGTCCTAAAATGACTACTCTCACAATCCCTTATGAGAGATACGCTATTAGTCGTACAAACCCTTCAGAATATTCGCCAACCAGCACACATGTCGACTACGACACTGCTAGTCGGGTTAGCCTCCCTAAGAGTCCTTCCGATGTCGAAAAATCGACACTCTCGGCACTTGGGTCGCCGTCTTCAACTGCGTTTCAGACTGGTCCATTCTATGTTTGTCATCCTGGATTCGTCGGTGGCATCTGCTCACTCGGTTGTACATTCAGGTCGAGTTCGAGGACAACGATCCGCGTAACCCTATCGCCTTTTCTCGTGCCAGAAAGTGGTGCCTTACGCTTGTTGTTTGCGGGTTCACCGCTGTTACAGGTATTTGCCTATTAACGGCGTCTTGTGGACACTGTTAATTTAATCCTCCAGCTACCGCCTCGTCATCCTTTGCGATGGGTCGTGATTCCATGATGCTTGATCTGGACTGTAGTCAATTCCAGGCTACGATGGCACTTTCCGTATACCCACTGGGATATGCACTCGTCCCGCTCTTCTCGACCGCGTTCAGCGAAGAGATTGGAAGACGGCCCATTTATCTCATCTCCGCTTTTGCTTCGGTGTTGTGCTATGTACTCGCCGCAATGTTCGCATCTTATCTTTTTGATTAAACCATGAGCTTAATTAGTTTCAGGTCCAATAACATCCAGCTAGTCATCGTTGCGCGTGTTCTCGGTGGTGCATTTGCTTCTACTGGCTCCGTTTTGGTGGGTGGTACGATTGCAGATATCTGGGAACCACCGGAGTGAGCGGTTTTTTTGCCTGTACTACATTCCAAGGTTGACACATTGGTTAATCTCCTCAGTCGCGGTCTTCCGATGTCGCTCTATGCCTTGGTGAGCATGACTTGTACCGGGTTTGGGCCGATGGTATCCGGGTGGGTCGAATATAATCCACATCTTCAATGGAGGTGGATTCAATGGCTTCATGCGATGTAGTTAATTTTCTGTTGACCATGATTGAATCTCCTAATGATTTTTCTTCTTTCAGATTTAGCGGCGCGTACCTCGTCGTCGCTATGTTCACCATAAAGGAGACTCGTCAAAGCATTATCCTGCGGCGTCTTGCGCAGAAAAAGAGAAAGGAGACTGGGGATTCGAGGTATTGTGCAAAAGTAGAGGAAACGCAGCCTGCGTTGCGCGAGCTAGTCTGGATATCTTGCACTCGGCCAATCCGTGAGTGGTCAAATCTCGACGATAACATGACGCCTCAACGACGTCTCCAGAGGTTCTGCTCACCGAACCTATAGCAGCGAGCATAAGTGTAAGAAGGTTTTAGGATGAGCTGACAGTTTAATGACGTCCTCTTGCAGCTTTGGGTGTTCTTGACATGGGGTGTTCTGTTCTGCTTGATCAGGTATGTTCTACTTTACCGTGTCGTTTAAAAGCTTACAGTATTGTAGTTCCATTTCGCCTATTTTCCAGACAACATACGGATTTAGTGCTGGTCAAGGCGGAATGGTCTACTCCACCATCGTGTAAGTGATTAATCCTGTCTTCGGCCACACTTCTCCAACACACATTTTAGTGTCGGAGCCTTTATAGGGCTTGGTGCGGACATGTATCAAAATAAATTGTACAGGTGAGGAAACCCACCCACAAACGTGCCTGTCCCTTGAACATCAACTTCCAGACAAAACGTTGCCCGCAAAGGTCCGGAGGCTAGATTATACCTCACATGTCTCGCCGCAATGCTGTTTCCCTTGGCAATGTTCATGTTTGCATGGACTGCGTCACAAGAAATTCATTGGATCTGGCCAGTTATTGCATTGACGGTAAATCTGATTATTACTCCATTACCAAAACAACCCTGATTTTCCGGTGTCCAGATTTTCATGTTTGGTGCTTTTGTTGCCTACTTAGTCGTCTTCTTGTATATGGCCGACTGGTAAGGCAGCTCTTCCAGATGGATTTGATATTAAAAAATAATTACTCCATCAGCTATGGTCCCTATACATCTTCCGCACTAGCTGGACAGGGCCTGTGCCGTACGTCAGCCTGGTCAATTGAGAGCTCTCAATCTCAATGTTTTTACAGGCAATATGGGTAGTTTCGCGTTTCCGCTCTTTGCAAACGACATGTTCGTGCACCTTACTTATAAATGGGCCAACATGTTATTCGCCGGCGTAGCACTCGTCACCATTCCCATCCCCTTCGTAAGCTTATTCCTCCCCAGTTTTCCTTCCACATTCATCGTTCTCTAGATACTGTTCTTCTATGGTTCCTCTCTCCGCAAACGCAGTAAATTATGCAGCGAAGTCACACCCTCTGAGCAAGGCGCCGCGAGTAAAACGGACGTCAACAAGGTCAATAACTCTCGTTCATCTGGTTGATCTGGTGCTTCCTGCAGCTACCTCGACCCATGCTCGACTGAGCTATTCAGTCCCATGTTCGGGAAATCATGCCTGGCCGTGGACGATTCAGCAACCGATGCCTCTGAGTCAACTCATGTGAGGTTGGAATCGTATCATTGAATTTGCTACAGTGAGCTGGGGAATATCCTCGCTCTCTTCATTTGAATATCCACACTACAAAAGTCACTCGATCGTTTCTTTTTTCTTCTTTTTTTGCCTCCTCTCTTGACATCTCAGGGTCGTTGTTACCTACAGAGTTCCTCGTCCGAGATATCCTCGGCATAGAGACATTCCTTTCGCCAGCAGAGTAACATCATGACATCACATTAAATAATATAGACACAGTATTGCACCATCCTCGTTCAATGTACAATATATAGAATATACAGCCCGTTCCGTCAATATTGCTACAAGGCAGACAGTTGTAACTCTTGCCGGCATTTGCGGAAGGTTGCAACGAAGCTGCTAGTCCACAGATTTGTCCGCGGTACGAAAGCACACTTCCTAGCCCTCAGGCCGGAACAAAAGTTGCTCGGAAGCACACGCGTCAGGTGGAACCGGTGTTAGTAATTCCCCACACTAGCGCAGTACGTAGCAGATCATTGAACGGCTCACTATGTATTAGCCAATCTGATGATTCATCTCCTCGCGAGAAACGGGGGCCGCGGAAGAGCGCTAGAAGAGAATGCTTAAAATAAATGTGAGGCAAGACATGCACGTCCCCACCATTCTGATGGAATGCCCTGAGAGCGGTCCGAGACCAATATCCGGTAGAGCGCGGGGAGTCGTAATCTACTTCCAGAAATCAGATCAGAATCCTATACGCGAACCGGCCGCATCAAAACTTTGGATGCCAATTCTGAAGGAAGGGAAGCGACAGCGGGTAGTGGGCGAGTGGAAAGAACACATACGAAAGACACAATAACCTTTTGAGAGGCCAGCTGGCCCCGATGTCATGCTTGAACGCATGGGAGGTTTGAAGGCGCGCTGCAGTGGTGAAATTATATTTCACTTGATCACCGGACGTCTCCGGACCGAGTCGCGTACTACCTAGTACTCGGAAGCAAAACGTCATCATGATCCGGTGCTAATGAATGGCGTACAGTGCAGTTTCCCATGATGGGCACCGGTTCCCTCAATGTCACATACCCCACGGTCTAATTTCCGACCAGGGTATGTGTGTCATTGGCTCATGGGGTTGACTGTACTAAGTAAAGTCATGAGTCGTCGACTCGGAGCCGATCTATAAACTACTCACTGCGTAATATTAGCGAAAAGATCACCATCGCGCTACTTTTGAACTTGCCATAATAATGATGATCGGATCTCATTCACATTTCATGGAGTCTCCGTTCTTCCAATCGACCATGACTGTATACACTATAGCGGCGAAGGTGTTCAAGTTACGCACATCGTGAGACCGCGTATCTAGGTCTTCTGATCGGTGCGGAGCGTCCGTGGCTAAAATCGCGTTTGGATATTTTTATTTTGCATGATGTAAGTAGGCTCGAGCTCCGAGACTGTCCAGGAAGGCTGGTCATTATGTACCCTGAGGGCGGCCCGACCGGACCCCGGACCTCCGTCTCCGAATTCAAGCAAACACTCGTTCGAAGTGAACCTCTGAACGACGACGGCATTTCCAAAGGAGACAAAAAGTATGGGAACTATGCACGGGGTGCAAGTATTAGGAGGTAGGGCAAAGAAAAATAAATTGATGGTATTGAACGTTTCGTACTACTAGTAGTTCCGCGATTCCGACTTTGCTCGCATCACGTGCTTATCACTCTCGTATTCAGCCAGTGCGCCAACTCGTCAGGCAAGCCAGCAAATGCCTGTTTTGCCTAACGATCATGTTACGTCGTCGACAGGCAAGGATGATTGCGAACGAGGTGCCTTTGACTACAAGTTTCTACGCAAGCCCTCGCAGCCGATTACGGTGTGCTTCCGATTACTGAAGTTCACAAGTCTTTTGAGTCTTGCCCTCTTGCTGCGACACTTTTGGCCCGTCCTTTTTCCTGGTCCGCTTCACGGGCGTGAGAGCGAAAACATCGTTGCCCCTGTCGACATCTGCCCTCAGGTTGAGGCGCTCACTCCTCCAAGATACGAAGCCTTGCTGGACAGCATTGACCAAGAGTTCGATTCGAGCGAGTTCAAGCTCAAAGCGTACGAGTCGCTGGGTGGGGCAGTCCGTATCCCGTAGGGTTTTTATCTCTTTTCTTTCGTGGTGTTGAATGCAGGTGCTTTTATCCCAGAACGGAATCTTACGATGACTTCGGGCTCCCATCCGAAGATCCCCGGTGGGAAATACATACAAAGTTCCGCGAGTATCTGGAGTCGCGTTTCCCGAAGGTGTGAGTATAACACGAGATCAACCTGATACACTAGACTGGTTTTCTTTCAGTCATGCGAACCTCAAACGCACTCAATTGAACACACATGCCTTGTTGTATGAATGGAAGGGAACCCAACGGACCAAGCCTCTGCTGCTTACTGCTCATATGGATGTCGTCCCAGTTCATCCTGCCACATACGATGATTGGGTTCACCCGCCCTATTCTGGTTACTATGACGGGACATGGGTCTGGGGGAGGGGAAGTTGTGATGATAAACCAGGTGTCATTGGAAGCTTGTGAGTTTGAGTTACGAGGCTCTTTTCTGTGCGGTGATTCAGCGGTGACTTCCAAGAACTGCTATTGAAACGCTACTGGAACGTGGATTCATACCGTCTCGTACAGTCATTCTGGCCTTTGGTATCGATGAAGAGGTCGGAGGCTATATGGTACGACATGTTCCTTCTAACCTCGTTCCGGTACTGAAGACGTTACAGGGCGCGGAGGCGATCGGGCAACATCTTCTTCAAACGTATGGCCCCGATTCGATGGCCATGCTTGTCGACGAAGGAGGTATGTTTCAGAATTATCCTGACAAGAGCGTGACCGAGCTCTCACACAAACTCAACAGGGAGATCGACTGACCTGAATGGGGTCGTATTTGTCACGCCAGCAGTTACAGAGAAAGGGTTTATGAATGTTCGTATGGACGTGCTGACTCCTGGTGGGCACTCCAGCAGGCCTCCGAAACATACAGTAAGGAGCTACCTGTATTCTTTCCCTTCTATTCATAGATGTGGTCCACTAGGGAATTGGTATCTTGGCTGACCTTATCACCGAGCTAGAGGCTCATCCGCACGAACCTGAGTTGGTCCGAGGAAGAACATATTATCAAAGTTTGGAATGTCGCGCAAAATATGATGCAGACTTTCCAGCATCGTTGAAAAAGCTTCTTTGGCAATCACAAACCAGTGATGAGAAATTGCGGGAACTCGGGGATCGTCTCACTGACTTTGACCCCCTGTTCTACGCCTTGTCAGGAACAACCCAGGCATTCGGTTCGCTTCAACCAATATGTTTTACCTTTTGTTCATTGATATCTTGAGGCAGATATTGTCGGTGGAGGTGTCAAAGTGAATGCCCTTCCTGAGGCTGTATGGGCTATCGCAAACTACCGCATTGCTGATCACGGTTCGATCGCCGAACTAGAGGGCCATTTGTTCGAAATCGCGCTCCCTCTTTCTGCAAAACACAATCTGACTCTCGAGTCTTTCGGAAAGACAACGAGATCACAAGGTCCTTCACGTGGAACTATACGCCTCTCCAATGCTTCCAACAGCTCTCATGGGCCGGCCCCTGTGACGCCTACAACCGGAAGTAGGCCTTACGAGCTTTTGTCAGGAACCATCCGATCAACGGTCCAAAGCCATCTTCGCACCGATGGGTCCCCGACATCCGCCGCTGTCTCACCCGGACTCTCTACTGGCGAGTTTTATGTTATTGTGCTGCCGTGCATTATGCTGAAGCCGTATTGTAGCCAATACAGGTAAGCGAAAGATCATAGCGGACATGAAGGCATAAACGCATGCTTGCAATGATTCAGATACGGGACACTACTGGAATCTCACGAAACACGTTTTTCGATACCGTCATCGGAGCGCTAGCGATGGTTATAATGATATACACACCATTAACGAAGGTCAGAATGGTTGCTTGTGTTGGGCATGGTTACTCATTTGCATGAGAAATACAGCTATGCGAGCAGAAGGATTCTTGGAACAGGTTCGCTTCTTCACCAGGCTCATTCTCAATGCGGATCAAGACGACTTGTTGGACTAATCTAATGTTGATGTCCATTTTGTATCGTGTACAATATCTCGGTCTCCTTGTAGGCGCTGTATGATATCAGTTGGTGGTGGCACGACCACCGTCCTCCCTGATGTAATCAAAATGTGAGTTCGAACTTGAAATACTTAGTTCAATATAGTCCCAAGGAAAAACATGAAACCAAGTGCAAGTTCGTAAGTTCAAGAGAACATATTATCAAGTCTGAGGCTGAACAGAGACATTTGCCTTCCGTAGCGTATGTGGAGCGGCCAATGGTTGAACAACCCCCGTCATATCTTGAAGTCATGTAAGTAACCCTTGATCCAACGCGGCGTTTGACGTGATGATTGGATGCAGAGTGCCACTGGTCCTGTGCGAGGCAAATTCTACGAACGCCAGCGTGTGATGTCTCTCTTCAGTCAGACAATCGAAATAGTACGACCAATGATTTATTTTCGGGGTCAACATGATGCGCAATTCAATGTTCGTGTACTGTAGCCCAAGAGCACTGAGCGAGCAAAGGCGACATTCGTAAACAGGGGAGATTAGAAAAACCTGCTTTCACTAAGGTACGACATGAATAGTGACTAAATTTCCTTCTTGTGAATTATTTGAATTTTCTTCGTCAGAGTATTTCAAGTTCAGGGAGTTCAAAGGCACAGAGGTCCCTTGACCGTGGCTCTCTTGCGTGGTTGAGTCGAAGCAAATACTACAGAGGCTACCGAACTCCTCTTCTTCAACACGTTCTTGGTTCCCGTTTCAACGATCTGCTGCGCTGGCTTCGCAAACTGAACTGGCGACGGCTGAGGTGGAACTGACTGGGAGATATCCTTTTCAGGGAGAGGCACTGGGTTGTTGATTTTGCGTCTGGCGGCATCTCGAGTTCGTGTTTCTTCCAGGGCAGTCAACGACCGGTGCCGCACACGGTTCTCCACCACGTCACCTGCATCCCTAGGCCCGGAAAGCGCAGTGTCTATTACAGAACGAGGTCCTGGCACGATCTCGGTGGCAGAGACGGCCGCATCGTACACCCAAACGCCAGTCGATACCGGACCACTGATGGACTTTCTCCGACCGACGCATCGCTTCTTCACCACGCGACTGATTTCCGGCTTCTCAGACATCGCGATCGGTTGCGGGTGCCTTGTTGCACCCAGCGGTGACTTGGACTTGGCCGAAGCACCGAAGGCAGGTCGAACACTGCTGCTTCTCTTCTCCCCTCTCTCCTGGATGTTCGCTGCGGTGTCCCTGACGACGTTCTGAACGCGTTCCGCCAAGGGTTTGAACTGCGACTTGGATGCCTCCACCGCGTGCTTGACCTTCTCCGCCCATTCGTCTAGGTCGTAAAGCGTGTGCAGCATCAGCTTGAACGTGAACGGATAACGTTCTTCGAGCGGGAAGCGCGGGCTCTCGGGCTTCTCCTCGGCATCGTCCGCTGAGGGTTCCAGATCGTCTGCTGTCGTGGTGGGTGTCGCGGGCTCGGAAGCTATGCTGGCGATGGTCTCAGGGATACCCAAGCAGCGTGCGCTGGTTGCGGTCGTCTTGAGCGCGACTTGGACGCGTCGACCAGGCTCCTCGTCGCGTAGGGTGCGCAAGGAGAGGATCGTGGATAAATTCTGGAGTACGGGGGCAAACTCTGCGGGGACGTTGGCGAGGTCGTCTGCGGAGATGACTTGGCTTGTGCTGACGTTCCCGGTGAGTGCCCGGGCGCGTCGCGTCGCAACACGGTCGAATAGGTCGAATAGACGGGCAAACTCTGCCGTCTTGGAATTAGCTTGGGCTGCGGAGGTGACCGGCATATAAATCGATTAATTGAGGAAAAGAGGGGAGGATGAGAATGTGTTACTGAGGAGGGAGGAGAACTTGACTCGCTCTCAGGGATGGCGGCTTGCCACTCGGAGTGACTGCTAACCAGACCGATGACATTCTTATATTATCGTTGTCTTGTGGTCCGTCGATCAAAGTGTGGAGGTGGTATTGCTGCCGGGTGTCTCATTAGTACCTTGCGCCGAATTCAATGTCGTTCCATTGTTCGTCCACAACATGTCCACCGCTCCACGCTCACGATGCTATAGATGCGCTTCGGTGTTCTGACAATGCCGTCGGCAACGCTGCGTCCTTCTCAAGTTGACTTCACGTCTCTCACTGGCGAACCCCGCCATAAACTGTTAAACGTCAAACTGTCTTTCATATATTGGGCAACACAAAGTCGCAAGGCACAAGAAAGAGGGCTATGGCAACGCAAGCGCCACAAGAGCATTGAAAAACGAGATGCCGACCTCTGCGGACGCGGTATCGATGATGCTAACTAGTCCCAGGGTCGTCTTCTTACTCGCACTCTCCCGCCACTGCGAAGAACGTAAATCTTGGTCATCCTTTGCCAGTCCCCGATCCTCCTTTCGTCATCAGAGAGATGTTTCCACGCGAAAAACGAACTCCAGCCGATTGTTCTCAAGGACTTGAGTTTATGGGCCAGCCCTAAGCTTGCTTCGAGCTCGCGTGTACGCACATCGGGAGCAGAAACCATGATCGAGCAAACCGGGCACAGCTCGGGGCCATGTGGGAAGGGTGGTACCTCGTCAAAAGTCTCGTTCGTTTCGGTTTGCGAATTATCAAGGTCTTCGTCGTCTTTCGTGTAAGACACATGTCCGAGGAGTGCGGCATTTGAGGATTCCGGCTGACTAAGGACCGTTTCTGCGCGTACGAGGTTGCGGTTCTGACCAAAGGTGGTGCGAAGGGCGCGTGAATAGGCTCTTGGACTATCGTAGTGATCGATATGGTTTTCAAGCATCTCTTCATCGGAAAGAAATATTCCCAGGTGAAGATCGGTCAACTTGGTAAGCGGTTTCAGTGCCTTTGCGAATGCGTTCTACGAGAGTGTTTTGGTAATCAAGTAGCAGCAGGGGAGGACGCACTGTTAATAATTCCACTGTTGGAAAATGATTAGGTATAGGAGAGTGAACGATGGCTGAAGAGCTATCTTCGAAGCAAGTCCAACAACAAGACACGTCGAGGTGTTCGGAGCAGCTAAGATGAAGGGAGACCAATCCCGGGAAGGTCCTAGAAACCACACCCAAGAGAAAGACATCAATGCGCCACAACTCTGTGAGCATCAGTGAGGTGACATGAGTCATCGGCGAATCCATCAAAGGCACGACGAATATTTGCATCGAGCGAGTTTTCTGCGTTGACCTCACTTCCCTTCCGAAAGAAATATGGAGGGTCCTTAAACCGTCCAAAAGACATGGTTTCCAAGGTGCCTTCGCGAGATCCCCAGCTTGTGCCGTCAAATCCCTGGATGAGACAGGCTAAAGAGTGGACATCCGCAGCATATATGCGTCTTGCTTACTTTACCCAGTAAAACCCCTTGCATTCCAGTGTAGGATTGGTCCGCGAGAGCATGGATGTATGCATCTTCGAGAGGGAAGTAAGTTGTTTTGCGGAATGTATGTTCAGAGAGGTCATATATCTCCGCAGAGCTATCACCCGGAACTGAGAGCTGGCCTCCGATAACGCCCGGAGAGCACGGAATGAACTATATCGTTGATAAAAAAGTTCTACGATGTAGTCAACGAGTTCCAGAGGTAGCAGACGTCGTTTCGACGATATCAGATTGAGATCGTCAATGGACACATCTTGACACTCCGCCAGGACTGGAGAAGTGAACCTATGCGAGGTCGGAGAGGAAGGAAAGAAATCGAAAACGTTCGAGTCGTCCGAACAGAGGAGGTCCGACGAGTCGTGATCGGGTGTATGCTCCGACATGGTGGTCGACGAGAAAGATGTGCGTCGAGGTCATATCTTCCTTATAACGTACAGCACAGATCACGTGTTTCAGAAATGCGGTCCCACGTGACTTTATTGATACAAAGTGCATGTTGCGGCTTTCACTATCACCAACAAACGAATGAGTGGCTCGGAACCCGACAAGCCCCCAGGCCAACATGGGGACACAAAATCCAAACCACTGAGCCCATTACACGCACTTCAGCTTCGCGTGTTCCTCAGCGCTGCAGAAGACGTCGAGGCGGACTCCGACGTCATCGAGGACCTCTTGGAGGGACTTAGCGAGGATGTCTGCACTGAGATGACTGAGCTTGACAGTGATGCGGAAACCTCGGACACGGAGGATCTCTCTCTTCTTGTACAAGAACAATGCACATCTTCTGAAGTAGTTGCTATTGCGGACCTCGAGGATAGTGACGTTGATCCTGCTGAGATTCGTGCCTTGGAAGAGGAAGGTGGGTAGGTGTGGTGATCTGTGTACTTAAAATATCCTCTCTCTTTCAAGCTGTAAAGGGTGTCGTGTAATACTCATAGCCTCGTCCAGCTTTGCAGGCTTGGACTAAGGATGAAATCCGGAAAATGTTGCACCATCTCAAGGAACGCGGTAAGCACTCATTCAACCACGTTAAAGTTTAGTGATTTACCATGTCCAGGAATGAGCTCGTTCATTCGAGAATATGTCTTAGTGCAGAGCATACCCGTTGTCAAGCTGCTCTTTGCATTCGGTATCAGCCTAGTAAGCCGAATATTTTCTTTCCTCGCTTCCTTACCTTCATATTCTGCATAGTGTCCAGAACTTAGAAACAAGAGGGGTAAAACGTTATTGTATTTCCTCAAAGTGGCGATGTCGAGAGAGTGAGTCAAGCGTCAATGTGTTGGGAAATCTTTGGACTGAACGTGGCGAGTTAGACTGCATCTAAGAGAAAAACTATCCCAATACAACACGATTTCTGATGCGGTCTCTCTCATTGCCAACTCAAAACGTATCATGGTACTGACTGGTGCGGGCATTAGTATGCTACCTTTCTTTCGAATAGCATGCACGCATCCTCATGACTTTTAGGTGTCTCTTGTGGTATACCAGACTTTAGGTCCCGTAATGGTCTTTACGCCACGCTGAAGGCGAGGGGTCAATACGACTTAGATGACCCTCAGCAGATGTTCGTTGTATGCTCTTCCTCGTCAGATCGGCGTTGTTAATTCGGCTCAGGTTCGATATACACTACTTCAAGGAAAATCCCGCAGGTGAAACTGCTGTTTCTGCTATGAGACGTTTTAACTCACTCTTATATCATGTTTCCTTTAATATAGTATTTTAGTGAGCGCGCTACTTCATCCAAGTATTCAAGGGTACTAACACTTTCCATCAAGCTCTTTTGCAAGGTACGATTTACCTTGTTGGGAAATGCTAAACCTTGACAACATTGTCGCAGTCAAATATACCCATCTAATTTCGTACCCTCCCCTTGTCACCAATTCATCAAACTCCTAGAAGACAAAAACAAGGTGATGTGTTCGCTATTCTACCAAGTGCGGCCATGAACAATTCCCACGCTTGGGTCATCGCAGCTCCTTCGGGTATGTGCACCACGTATTTATTCTTATTGACGTGTCGTTGATCGAACCGTACGCAGAATTATACACAAAACATCGACACGCTCGAGTCTATCGCGGGCGTCACGCGTGTCTTGCAATGTCACGGATCCTTTAAAACTGCCACGTGTCTTCAATGCCGAATCAAGGTCCCCGGCATCGAAATCGAGCGTGACATCCTCGAGCAGCGTGTCTCATTCTGCAAAACATGTTTGGAGGCGCACAAGGCTGCAGAAGCAAAGAAGATCAAATCTGCAAGAAGGAAGGGAAAGAAGAGGAACGAATGGGAGGATAATAGCGACGAAGGCGACGATCTGCCTGTCGGCGTAATGAAGGTTTGTGCCCTCCTCTCGTACACTGTCTGGTAAGACGCGTGCTGACCCTCCCGTCTCTTCGATTCCTGCAGCCTGACATTACGTTCTTTGGGGAGAAACTTACAGACGACTTTGATCAAGCATTGTTGAACGACCGAGACAAGGTCGATCTCTTGTTAGTCATCGGCACATCACTCAAAGTCTCTCCTGTGTCCGAGACTCTATGTGCGTCCGAGACTTTATTCGATAGGTCCTCCCGATCCGCTGACATGCCCCAATACAGCTCATTTACCACACTCCGTGCCGCAGGTAAGTGAACGATCCAAGAGTCGCTGGCGTCCGGTGGCATCATTTCTTGCGCTAGATCCTCATCAACAAAACACCGATAAGGCACATCAACCCTGATGTACGTTGTCTGCCTGAAAGAGCTAGACTCTAACAATCAACGCGGTTTCAGATCGTTCTCCTCGGCGACGCGGACGAGATCGTGCACCACTTATGCGAGCAGTTGCGCTGGGTTCTCCCGCCGCTTCCGAATCGTAAGGCTAGGCTTGACGTGGCACAGTCTCAGACGAACGGGAATAGGAAGAGAAGAGCCAGCGACATGATTGGTCGGACAGAACCCACGAGGGTCCTGGGAAGGTAACGTGGCCTTGTGCTACGGACTTGGGTCACGCTGCTGACCTAGATGCAGTCATGTTTGGTTGTTCAGCGGTGCGGAAGGTGGTAAGTGGGTGGAAGATATAAAGGAGAGATACAGTAATGGCGTCAATGGAGCTGCCGCTCAGTCAAGGGGCCATTCAGAGCCTGGAGCGAAGAAAGTGCGGGTCAGTTGAGATTAGTCAGGGAGTATGATGTACATGTCGCGAACGAATTGCTACCTTATATCTACCTAGACGGAATCAAAGGGAAAAACAGGGCATCCAACGGGGCGGGGGTGGCATATCGCATGCTAAGAGTAAGGATGATTGGTATTATCGCCCATTTTCCTCAAAGGGAACCTCCCCGTCTCCCTGCACGGGTATAGTAATCTTTGCTAATGAGCTCCGACTCTGCTTTGCGGAGTGTCGCCCGTTCCTCCCTTGGGCACTAGCACCGTCAGGTAAATGTGAAGAGATGCCATTGGGATGGCGCGCTGCTCCCAAGGAAGGCATATAAAACTCCTCGTTGTCTTCGTCTTCCTCCTCCATGAACGCGAGATCATAACCAGCGGACGCCGAGGAATGTGAACGCCAATTCCGAATCGCATTGAACGTCCCCCTACGCAGATGCGTCGCGTACGAGTAGAGCAGGAGCGCAAAGTAGACCTAACACAGCCGGCGTCAGCAAACGACTCGACACCATAAACCCCCCCGCCGTCTGTGACGATTGGGGATGTGGCGATGCCGTGCTCACCTTGGCGAACCAAGACAGGACGATGACCGCAGCCGCGACGCCCTTTTCTTCGTGCCAAAGGATGTTGGCCGCTGCTATCAACTGCACCTCGGTCATCGTGTGATTCACGCCAGC
>JBBPLP010000382.1:0-24320 GCA_038089875.1 Fistulinella prunicolor
GGGGGGTGATTTTGTGGCCAACTGGCAACACCTATCGCGAGGTCGAAGCTTGCTGACCCGATGGCCAAGGATTACATAGTGTTTATATTCCGAATGGCAGCCTTCCCAACTTGCGCGCGTCAAATGAAACTGGGTTCGTGAGATGGGCAAATCATTGCTTGCGGAGCTCGGTGTTTCCGACTCGATACTCCGTCTCAACAGTATTGTTCCGGTGAGGACTCTGAGACAGACAGTGTCGCCGTCGTTCGATAACACAAAAAATTGGTCGCTTTTGTTAGCCCAGGTGAGGGACTCGTTCAACCACGACTCGGCCTTGATTGGAACGTCGTTAGTCGACGAGGAGCTTTCCGTTATGGTTGCGGGTCGATTGGTGAGGCCACGTGGCAGTGGCGATGAACCGTCCATTTCGGGGAAATTTTGACACTGCCAAACGGTGCCAGTTCTTGCCAAACACTGTCTCCAAGGCTCAAGGGTCGATCGAGGAGTTGCCGGCCTGCCTGTCGAGAGCTACCAGGCCCGGACACTTCTATTGCCTGCCCTCGTCCTATCTGGAGAGATGTCGACTGAAAACGCTGCTCTGCCACGTCCGTTGAGCTTGAGTGCTTCTTTCTGGCTCTCTGAATGACACACCGGTACTCCACGTCTCACTTACGATCCATTTTGCGTCTTGTGACACGGAAATGCTGAAAATGTTGCTGCCCGCGTTCATTGGTGTCCCCACCTCCCTTCCATCATGTACTCGCCAACATCGAATCTTCTATTCGTCACCTCCGCCCACGATATGCTTTCCATCAGTGAGGAACGCAATTGACCATATGAAACCACCACTATTAATTTCGATTGGCTGTCGCTTCTTTTCAGAGAATGGTACTGGAGTTCCTACTCGACTTAGATGGCTTTTGGTTCCCGTCAGCATCGCAATCCCAGGCACCTCGTGCAAGCACTCACCATTGCTTGACCGCCACTTAAACATGTTCGAGCAGGTGTTATAGTGATGAAAGGAAGATGCAAGTCGACGACCTTCTATTCTCAGGGCGCCTGGTTTCGTGCCCGCCTACTGATACCCTTATGGTCTATAGGTGCTTTTGTCGGCCGATTGGAGTTTGCACACTCCACTATCTCACTATTTGCTAAGGAAAACACTCTCGGATTTGGTGGAAATGGGTACACTCAATTTGACAAGGTGCGTTTCAATTTGCTGTAGCATGTCCGTGTTCGCTAATGCCTATCATATCGCCTTTTGTTACCTGAAACTCGTTCCAGCCCACATAGTAAACCTCTCCCTATCCGAGCATGATATTACGGACATATATCCCTTTATCTGGAGACAACAAGTGGATTGGTAAGCCTCGTCGAATATAACCTTTGAGTTTAACTTTCAGCACGCTGAACGCCCAGAGTTTCTTTGGTCTCCTTCAACCTCGGTGATAACTATGACGTTTGACAGCATGCCCACTTCCTGCCTTGGTCTTCGGGAACTCTTCTAACTTCTCCAGGATCAGCAGGTGAAGCACGAACACCACCGTTTCTGTGGATTGTTCTAGGCGGAGTCCGGAGTCATATCCCCTGTGTAGATCTATTCTGGTCAACGCGTCCTCAGATGAAAATTTGTTGCTGGGATACTGCTCCCGATGATCACGTTGGACGACGTCTACAAGATTTTGTAAAATGTTTCTCTCGTCTTGTCGGAGATACTTATCCTTGTGGAGGGCAACGTGGTCGGACTCCAGTGGTAACAGCCTAGTAATTATTCTTTGACATCGTGTATGTGTTGATGCTCATAGATCATTTTCTCAACTCTCACAGACAAGTCATGCATGCAGCTCATCCTGGACTATGGTCACGACCGTCCACCACATCTGCCCGTACCGTACAGGATCCAAATACTAACGAAAGTACTTCTTTAGAATGTCCACCTTGCGGAACAAAGTCCTTTTAGGCATCTCTCTCAGGCTCGATACATATATCTAAACCCCACCCATGTAAATTGATACACATCTACTCGTCCAGTTGTCCGTATAATCCTCAAGCAGTTCCATCTTACGGCAGGCTATTGTTGTACGGGGAAACAACTCACATTAATGTCTAACAGGAATCAGACTTAACGGTTTGAAACCAGGTATTACCTTTCAAATGATGATAATGTTCGTCGATTTACCTTCAATGTACAGCTATGCTATGATTGTACACATTTAAGACCCCTGGTTCGGTGCTCGAAAAACGTTTTTCAGGGCCATCACACAGTTGAAACCAACTCAAAAATACCCACCAAATCTCATTCGTGGGCCACTCTCAGTGCTACCCTTGATCTTCAATGTGATCCGGCGTGAGACCCACTTTTTGGTAAATACTGTCGGTTCCAATCAAAATCATTGTTCATTAGCGCCACAAATCATTGATCGGAGAGCCGTGACAATGGTGTACGATGACAACGCTGACATTAGAGGAGTCGCAGAGACAAGCTAGGTATTAACGGGATAAAGTTCATCCACACGAGATCACGGCCCAAGGAAGCAGATCTTACCTGACGGCCGACTTCGGTGACTTCGGTGCGTCACCACGGGACCAGCTATCTCCTGTAGTAGTAGTAAATGGAACAATGATATTGTGAGCCTCGTCAGTGTGATCGGAATCTTTACCCTGGGTGGGCATGTTGCTGAAAACGAGGATGAGCGAGCCAGTGAAAGGAATGATGAAGGGCTTGATGGCGAATTCCTCGGTGCGCTTGACGAGGTGGCGAAACCCATAGGTAGTGTTTGCCTGTTCCAGCTCACTTCTTCCCGTGACAATGCCTGCGACATTGATGGGCCACTCCCACCCCTTGGCAAAAGTCCCTCAGACCCTCGAGAACAATATTGAGCTGTCACAGATGTATACTAGATCGTGTCATGCATGAAGCTGGAGTGTAGGCATGACGCTAGAATGATCGTTAGACACAGTCTAATACAAACGCAAATAACCTTGGAATGCCAACACGTTTTGGAAGAAACTTACAAGGTATATAAATCACGGTTTCGGTATGAATCAACATGGCCATGCTGATACTAGGGTAATGCAAGCGGATAAATATTAGGTTCGTCAGCGATTTTGTGATGGATGGCTTTGGAGCCGTATGAGTGGGCGCCAGAAGATGGATGCACTGCCCTGTCGGACTCTATGCCTCACTATTCATATATAGCTACTTTAGGGGTCCAGCTAGTAACTTTCGATAACAGTCGTCTATCTACCATTGCGCTGCGACCCAACACTACTTGTATGCAAGTGCGAAACTGTCATGATTACATCCGTCCATAGTTCACCCGCTTTATGGTATGCTCTCTAAGTTGTGAGGACCACGCTGTGGCTGTGCACGGACTCATGACGTCGACCTGTGCTTGTACATGTTTCATTCTCATTCTTTGTTCATTTTTCTGTTCATTTCTATTTCCCGTCCCTTTTCTTTTATGCTACTCATCATTTTCGTATGCGACTGGCGATGGTATGTTGTTTCCCAGGTTTTTCTCATACTTCGTGTCCTTCCCCCGCTGTGTTTAGGACTGCTCGAACGGCCTCAACAGGCATCGAATCGAATCGAATCGAATCGAATGAGGTCAGCTTCGTATTGTATCATTGTACCGTATCAAATCCCTTGCCTCTCCTTTTAGTCCCATCGTCCCGCCCCATCGTCTTGACGCAGCACCATATCTCCCATCCCACTCTCTTAATTTGATCATCCCCTTCGAACTCACCACCCCTGATCACAATTGGTGAATCACCACGAGCGCCTTGGCCATCAGAAAAACTATCTGGACGATGGAGGTAAGCCCATGTTTTGTTTGAAACCTTTGCCATCATGACAGGTCCTGTCCCAGTTCACTCTCGTTGAACGAGTCGATCATGATGCTTCGGCCATAGTATCATGCTCACACTATATTTCCAGAAACTTGCTGTGCATAGCTGAAATCAACCATGCCAAATACTCTTCCTTGGCGTCGCGGGCCCATTCAGTGTCTATCGCATACCTCGTGCAGGACATGAAGTCGTGGGCCACTTTCTCGTTGTGCTCTCCTCAGTGACCTTGAGCTAGATTCAGTGTGGGCCCGCTGTTTTCCTAATACTGTCTCCTTGGGCTGAAGTATCGTCTCTGTTATTAAATCTCACAGATACACATCTTACCTGACGGTCGACTTGAATGGTTCTCAGTATGCCATTGGACACCACAGGATTTAGACTTGCTGTCGCCCCCGCTTCAGTGTGGACGCATATGAAAGTAATGCCAATGCATGCGATCTACATCAGTAAATGTAATCGCCGAGGCTCTCTTGTTCTCTCGTGAGAGACCCGTGATTAGTCAATCTATGGATGGCTGGCCGTGGATCAACATACTGAACGCTTGTGCACGATAATTTTCGACAGATCGCCAACGGGTTTGACAAATGACCGTTTAACTACCGGATTTATCCTCCTCTTTATGTCATTTCAGGGAGTCTACTCCGGCATCACTGCTAACGTGAACAGGACTGCAGACTTGACGGCAGGGATAAGTCATCGCTGTTGCTGAAAGACGGTGGAGGGCCATCGAATGGCGAATTGTTGTGCCCTCAACGAAGAAGCTGATCCCACAAGTAGCATTTTCTCGTTGCTTCTTCCCCTGGCACCGAGAGTCGCCAGTTCTGCGATATTGATAGGCCACTCGGACTCCCTGAAAAATATCCACCCCCAGGCCACCGAGAACTATGCTGATCTGTTGGCATAAACAGTGCTGCAACATGCCGTAGTATCCAAGACTAGAATGTAGCTATAGTAGATTATGGTCAGCAATGTTGCGGGCCGCGGCATAGTAGAAATCACGGCAACCATCTCTGTAGGAAAATATAAGGAGTAGTTCAGTTTGTCACAGCACATGATTTTGTGGTCGTATGATCCAGCGCTAAAGAGATGGCGACTGCACTGCACCCAGGTTGGCACGAGCATTGGGACTGTCCTATTATTACATCCTGGTACTAGGCAAGCTGTGCCTGTTCACATAGCATGATGCATTTTCTCACCCAATTATTTCGCAATGCACCTGGCATCTTTTTTTACACCTGCTCACCCTTAACTTCTGCCAGTGATAACATACTCATGGCACACATTATGCCTCAACTATCCGACGTGGATCCTCCTCGGCCACTTTTGGTGATCCCGGCACGTGAATGGTCAATCAAGACTCTTGCATATCTCCCTGACGGGCGGCGAGTTGTCACCGGCTCTAAAGGTGGAACCGTGAGGGTGTGGAATCTGGAAAACGGGAAGTCGGAAGGAACATCGATGAAGCAGGAGAGAGGAATATGGAGGCTTGCCGTGACGCAGGATGGCACGAAGATAATCAGCAGCGACATGCAAGGAGGAATCAGTGTCTGGGATGTCGAATCGCAGAAACTTGTCCAAGAATGGTCCCGGCCAGAGTGGTACCCCGAAGTTGCCATCTCACCCAACAGTCAACTCGTCGCTGTCGGCAGACAAAATGTGTGCTTTTACGACATGGATGGGAAACAGGTCAACCATCCAATCAAAGTTGGCAGGGACGTTTATTCCATGTCCTTTTCTCCCGACGGAAATAAACTCGCGTGCAGCGCGGAGGACGGGATCCGAGTCTACGATGTCAACACCACCACACTCATCCTCGGTCCGTTCTCCGATGCCGTTGAAAACCGCGTGTTATGGTCACGTGATGGAAGCGCCCTGTACTCCTCGGACCACCAAACCATTCGCTACTGGAATTCTAGCTCAGGACAACAAATTGGACGCCCTGGGACAGGCCATACAGACTTCGTATCGTCACTCTCCCTTTCTCCAGATGGTTTGTTGCTTGCCAGCGCATCCTGGGATAAATCTATTCGTTTCTGGGATACGGCTTCTGGTAATCTCGTCGGACTGCATCTACAACACACTCATTCCGTATATGCGATTTGCTTCTCTCCCTTTGGCGAGTTCGTCTCATCGGCCACATTTGATGGAGAGATATATGTGTGGCGTGCACCACAGTGGAATTCCTTCACGAGTTCGGTAATGATCCTCATTATGCAGTGGTGCATATGCTCATCGCTCTCGTAGACAAACCTGGGTAGAAACAACCCTGTCGATTATTCGACAGACATCCAACTACCACCTACTATCGCTTCTCACTCTGAACATGTATCGAGCCCCAACCAAGCTGTGAGCAATTTCATGTCAGAACGTCCCACATACTCAGGCCTTTCGCAGCCATTCACAATGCCCATCACATTTCCCTCGGAACCTAACTCATGCATCACCTCCGCCATTCGGGAACTAAATTCTGATGAAAATGTTTACTTGGAAACATCAACCGAGTCCGATCAAGTGGATTTCCAGTCCATCCTTCCGGATTTCTCTCGTGGGCTCGATGAGTGCCAGCGCATATTTGAACTTCGGCTCCGTAAACTGGTACGAATTCTCATCTGTTCTCCATGCATAATCTTTGACTCGTTTTTGACAGTGCCATCTTGCAACTGCAAAAGGGCTTCATGTTCCAGACAGTCTCACGCCCCCGACCTTGCCTGTTTCATGGACTAGATTGGAAACGACCGGTTTGTGTTCCATGTCAGTCCATCCATTTCTCATTGCCGAGAGCATTCTATCCCTCCCGCTCCGTACAAATGTCTCCGACTTGTCTCTTGTCGTTGAGACATTATTGCCATTCCACGATGTTATAACCTGAGCTCATTCCTCTTCATTCTATTGCAGAAATCCCTCCCGTGTCGGCTCTGAGCCCTCAACATCAGTATTTCGCTCCACACATAATGGGGACCACAAAAAAATGCGCAAGATCAATAAAATCAAAGAAAAGCTAGTCGATATGCTTCGTGAGTTCTTTCTTTACGTAAAGCATGTGTTTACTCGACTACTCGCGTCCATGCAGGTGAAATTGGCTTCAAATTATCGAATGGTCGGCTCCCGTGGTTCACACTTGAAGGTGACCTGGAGAAGCAACAATACGTGATCGCGAATTGGCCAGATGGCGTCGCTCGTGACAGAGATAAAGGGGTATGTGGGCTGAGTGCAGAGGATACGAATAAGCTTTATGATGCACTTTTTGTCGACGCACAACGACTTCGGTTTGTTCGGCGCGGTAAGGGTAAGTCCTAAGCATATACAACGCTATACAGTAATTGAAGGGAAGCTTAATCCGCTATCAAAATCTGTAGGGAACGATGGGGTCGCTTCGCTGGCACAAGCGTCAGGGTCCGATGAAACTCACCAGAGCGACCGCTCACTCATGCAGACGTCAGGCAGGCGGCGGAAATTTGTAACAACTACAGCTGAAGCATATGCTGGGCGTCCTCCGAAGAGATCTAGGCATGTCTAGGGGTTTCTATTACGCGCCATCCGTATGTATACGTATCTCATACATGTATTGGTTGTCTCAATTCGACTCGATGCATATTTCCCTTCGTAATGGTCACAGTTCATGACCCACTTGAGGTCCTAATCTATAGGCTATTCGTGGAGTATACACTGGTCGCGGTTGCAGTGGTTTTTGCTTTCGGGGCTGGTCTGTATATACATATCTCTTTGTCCGAAAGCCTCTATCATCGCACAAGTCCTAGACACAAAGCAAAGAGCAAACAGTCAATGAGCATCGACTATGTCGTGAAGACAGAAAATTAAGACGTACAAGTAGCACAGAACCAAAATGCTGTCGGGCGCGTGGCCCGTACAGTGTCATCAACCATTCAAAGTCCTGTCTTCGTTGGTTGAGTGGTGCCAGCGCATTCCTCACGCCTGCACTTGTCATACGACGCAGAGCATAAACATTAATATTTGACAACTTTACGGTTCCCTTACAGTTCGAAATCGTCCATCTTCCTGTAATGAATCATATCGTATGTTCGGTATTCTTTACCTGTACCATTGTCTCTTTGGATGGTGACCCGCGTGCAGTGGCATGTCTACTACAATTGCTCCATGTCTCCTGTTCCATATTGAACTAGAAGGAACAGACTTTGGAATTAACATGGTGACGTTATCGGACAGAGCGGGCAAATTGTTGGAACAGATGGATGCTATACGGCCTCGAGGAACGATTTCGTGCAAAGCGTCCGGACGGCACGACCATTCTGTGACCATGGTTCGATTTCGTCATGATAGCTGAGCGGGGAACGATGATACCTCATATGCAAGAGAATTGAGAATTGGGGTGACTTGATGGAGGCGTTCGCAAGCGGATAGGTTGTAATGATTAGTAAGTGGTCCGAGAACCGGCTCAAGATGATTATCTCTTTCACTCTTTTACGACTGACCAACGCTGGGTTGGAATCCAATACAAATCGCCTGTAATTGGAGACCCCGGTCTTCCAGGCTCCAACCCTTCCACAAGAACGCGAAACGGGCGATGGGATGTGAAGGATCGGAGCAGTGGAATGACTTTGACGAACGGGTAGAAAGTCACTATTGTTCTGTGGCTGGACATGCGCTATATATACATTGCATTGACAAGGGAAAGAAAGACAAACCAACGAGTTAATGGCTACGACCTCCTAAAGGCGATGAATGATGAGTGAACGGAATACAGAGAAGAACTAGACAGTCCAGTCTATGACCTCGTAGAGCAGACACCCAGCACCTGTTCGCTAGATTCCGGGTCCTTCGAGTGATCATGAAGAAGACTGCGTAGTGGCTGCATGCCTGACAGCCTTTTTCTTCCTCATTTTTTCGCTCCCTTTCTGTCGCCTTCCAAAGTACGGATTGTCGATCTCCCGCAACAAATCTTTCAGTAATCCACCCGCATATGCGCTTTTTTTAGGGAACTTGTTTCCAGGTCTTAGCGTGTATTCCTTGAGCTCCTTGAGAGTGGCGAACGTCTGCGCTTGTTCTCCTGTGCGCGCAGATTCAAGAAGATCGACAATGTTCACATGTGTATTCCACACACGCTTCGAAAGCGTCGTGCGACCAGTCAGCCCGACCTCGAATGCATAATATGAGACTCACATCTTGACACTTTTTGATGTCATCAGGGACGGGCGTGATGTCGATGACGGAGCACAAGTTTTGCCATGCCGCTAGGTCGCTGTTCGTCCCGTAGATGAAGTTGAATTGCTTGACGCGGGCATCATTGAAATCCGAGCGGGCAACGGGGAGCAACTTTGCAGAGCTTTCATTCTGTTTTAAGACCTTGCAGAGGCGTACAAAGTTTATGTACGCGGTGAGGTTTCCTCTGTATGTAAAGCCTAGGTTCGCAAATTGTGCGAAGAAAGCTTTGAGAGGTGCGCCCATAGCTGTCTAAACGACCTCAGAGCGTCAGCCAGATTCAAACTTGAACAACTCACGAATTCGGCGTTCGTTCGAAGGCGCAAGGTGACTCTGAGGCCCAAGTGCGTGGGGACAACCTACTCTACCCTTGCGTTGTGCTGTGTCGTTCCTTCGCGAGTGTAGCCATGTGTCCAGGCTTCTGATTCCTGTGCGATTGCGCACACAAACCTCATGCTGTTGCAAGTGGCACAGGGAGCATGCCCCGGGGCTATCAGCATCATGATGACGGTTCGTGCAGTCGGAGTTTGAAGCTCTCACAATGGCCAATTCAAACACTGCACCAGGTCGGGCCACCTCTGGAACTCATGAAATAGACTGAAATTCGTTCAGATCCCGGTGGTTGGACCCAGCTAGAGTGTTACAGAGGCGGTCAAAGAAGGAGTGGGCACGACTGCGTTCAACGAACGCCCTCTACTGTCGTCGCTCTTAGCATGAATCCGCTGTGTCGAACGTCGTTCGGCCAATAGGGGGAGGTACACCTTACTCCAACTCTCGGGCGCTACGATGTGGATGGCGCATACCTCGAACCTTCCTAACGTATCGACGGCTTGCCACCAATTCCCATGATGCCACTGTATGGAACTCGGAAAAGAACGGACCTTGTTGCATTTATTGGTCTTGTCTCAACTATGCATAGATCTGTACCAAATCTTACGTCGGAAACCCCAATGAGTTAAGGTGTGTTGATCAGGACGTTTAACCCTTTAATAGCATGAGCTAACACGGAGATCCGAGATTACCATGTTACCGGATGATCGGGTGGACGTTCGCATTGATTCTAGCGAGTTTCGTCCAAGTATTGCAATGCGAACGGAGAATGAATTTTTGCTACACGCAATATGCCCGTTTAGCTCAGTGGTAGAGCGCGCCACTCGTAATGGTGAGGTCGGTTGTTCAATCCAGCCAGTGGGCAGCTTTTGTTTTGCTTCTCCACGCGTACCTCTGTTGAAGTTGCGTCGTGGCTTCGATGTATGTATTGTGTCTCTCGGTATGTACTTAAAACTAATTCCTCCTTTCAGGTTGTCCCTCGAGCCGATCCTACAGAATCCTTGTTTATCTTCCATTCTGATACTTCTCGCCGAGCTTCAATTATGTGTATTTGAAAGTTCAACCACCAAAGCTATTCTTCGCTGTACTTCGGGTGAGTTTGACCTGAAACACATTTTATATGTCCTCACCTCAGTTTTGCTAGACGTGTTACCCTTTCCAGAACACCATCTCTATGTCGAACCCTAATATCAAACCGATCTGGCTACTTACTTTTGTGTTACTTACGCGTCCGACGGTCGTCCGACGGATTAATGCCATCGGCTTCCGCAAAAGAAGATTCGAACGTTGACGTTACGGTTGATGGGCGCTCGATATGAAATCACTCTTGTCTCGTGTGATTTGTTCATTGCAGCATGGCGACGCGTTCTCGGTCGTCGCGTTTACCGAGGTGTTTGCTACGCTTGTGCATGAGTTTACGCTAGTACTTTTGCAGGTAAATGGGACACGGGAAAACCGTACTAGCTACGAGGCCAACCGAGTACTACTTGAAGAGGCAAAGCGCAAACGTTCCACTGCCCACACGAGAACACCGGTGTCACACAAATATGTTTTCAAGAATGTACAGTAGAAGAATCATACGACGTAAAACATAGGCACATTTCGTCTGTGCTCTCCATTCTCGCTAGGTTTGTGTGAAAGAATTTATGCCTTGTTCGATGTCTCTTCCGCTGGCCTCCCCTACTTCCTACCCAGCCCACTCAGTTGCCACGCCATTTTGCTCTGGAAGAACGGGACCTTCCCGAGCAACCATAACACCCAGGCCCGAACGGTGGCAGAGTCGAACGGGCACCACCAGGACACCTTCTTTCGGTACTTCATGCCTACGATCGACATCAGGCCCTTGGTGAGCCCAATCACTTCGAGTGCACGCGCATGGCGCATGTCGGCGAACTCGCGCAGAACTGCGTCAGCTTCAGACAGCGGCCTAGTCTCGGCAGTACGGATGTGCTTCCTCAACGCCTCGCCAAGGAAGATGGCGTCTCGTAACCCGAGGTTCATGCCCTGTCCGCCCACGGGGGAATGAATGTGAGCAGCGTCGCCAACGAGAAGAATGACGCCCCCTTCCCCGGACCCAAGGCGAGTGAAGGTGACATCAGCGATGGCAGCGTGGTTGCGGAAACGGGAGGACCAGATGATGTCCTTGATGCACGTTGGCTTTGCGTTGGGGTTCGCAGAGGGGTCTGATACGATGCGATACGGGCCGAAGCGATCGACTAGATTCTGGATGTATTCCTTGGAGGGTGAATGAGGTATTTCGCCTTCCTCCAAAGGTACGCCACAACCGATGCGGAATATTCTTTGAGATATGGACGCCTCGCCCTCGCCAACTAAAGCTTCGTTGAAGGAAAAAGGCAAAGGGAAAAAAATGAAGAAACTGTTCGGGGATAGCGTACCGCTGAGTGTACTTTGGTCTGCGTGTACAGTATCAAAAGTGACATCGGCAAGCATCACCTGAGCCATGCTATTCTCTGCTTCTCCTTGTGTGATCATTGGATCAGAAAAACCTATGCCCGACGCAGTGCGAATCTAGATCATGAGACTACGTTCGAGTGGAAAAAATGGTGGAAGACCTTACCACTGAACGTGCGCCATCAGCGCCAATCACATACGCTGCTGTGATTACCCTGCCATCTTCAAACGTAACGTCGCTGACTTGTGGATTATCCATATTGCGCCTGAGTCCAACCACTTTCAGAGGTCGATGGACGATGACGCCGAGACTGGCCAACTTCTTCTCAAGTATACGTTCAGTGACATTTTGAGGGATAGCGAGCATATATGGGTGTCGCGTGTACGGTTTAAGACTCTCGGCATGATAACTAAGAAGGTTTCTAGAGCGAGTTCCGATGTTGAACGCACTAGCCTTGATGCCCTGCGATGCGATGTCGTCCCCGCAACCTATCGTATCCAATGCCTGTACATGTTTCAGACAGAAATAAAACGAAGCACAGAAAAGGCGCCAACCTCGAGAGTGGCCGCATGGATCACGACGGCTCGGGATGCGTTTTTCCACTGTGGTACGGCATCGACGACAATGAAGTCATGAAAACCGTGATGCAGGAGTGAGAGAGCGGCGGCAAGCCCTGTTGGGCCAGCGCCTACGATAAGAACAGTGGTTTTAGTGGGTAGAGACATATGGGCACTGTATGACCCATGGCCTTACACAAACTTGTTACATATATATGTTCGGGTATCTGTACTGGACGTCGACAGTTGGAGTTACAAACTCCGTCGCATGCTGCATTGCTCGTTGAACGTCGCTTCGAACTCATGTCGGGAATAAGGAGGCCGTACGAGTTGCATCTCGCCTATTGGACCTGGCATGAGTCATTCTGCACGTTTGCGTTCAAATCTGTCACTGGAAAAGAGGAAACTAGCGGTTAGACACCTCCGAATATGGTATCCATCAGGTAATTCCATTCATCTGGTCCTGGGTCAGCCAATCGGCACTCAAGAATCCTGCCAAAGAAGTCATCAAAACATTACGTTTTCAGGCTGCTCGACAGATCCGGGCCCACTTACTGGCTTGTTATCGCAGGCGGACTCGACTGATCGGTAGAACGCAGGCAAGTTGAATGTCGTTGTCAAGGGGACTGCGTGGAAAACAGCCGAGGCCACCAGTGGCAGTTGGTGCCGCGATAGAAGAGAAGTGCCGTGGCTTTGAACCTCAAACCCAGGAGCTATTGGCGATTCTTACCTGTGTCTTTGTTTATATACCCTGCATCTACACGATCATTAAAATCGGTCCATTGCTCATCTGAGCGTGCAGGGCAAGCTAGTTGTAGGACACTGAACAACATTGTGGTAAGTTCAGGAATCAGGATGATTAGATTGAACTTGAACTCAAGGATGAATCGATGGCACGTGCCAGGCCCCAAAAAGAAATCGATCACATGTCATAGTAGACACCTGAAGATTATGCATCGGGCTCTGGATTCCGGGCCCCGAGCCCGTGATCCCCCTTCACCTTTCTCTCAGGGAGTCGCCTCGGGACAAGATCATGGAGCCAGTCATCGTGCTGGACCGATATTACCTCACCATCACCTTTCTAATTACATTGGTGTACCAGCTCTTCGGCTTCGCTGTTGCATGGAACTTCCAATTCGACAAGATTACGGATTTCACGGGCGGTGCGTCTTCTACGCGTTGGCCTTGCCCACATGTTTATTCCAACGCCCTATAGGCTCCAATTTCTTCATCCTAGGTTAGCTGATTCCGCCGATATGGAGTTCCATCATACGAACCACTGGCAGCTTTGATAACGTTACTCCTTGGACAAACGTTTTGTGCCAGGAACTTGTTGGCTAGCATATTCGTCATGCTTTGGGCTGTCCGGCTTGCTTGTGCGTAATGCCAAGCTTCTTTCCTTGTGCTTTGACGATGATGATAGCGTTCCTGCTCTTCCGGGTATTGAAACGGGGGAGTGACGCTCGCTTCGATAGAATCAGGCACCATTTCTGGAAGTTTTTTGGTACGGGAAATGTTATTCTTTCCTTATTCTTTCCTCATAATCTCGTTTTAAGCTTTCTGGATAGGTATGTACCGCCCAGCCACACACAGGGACTCGCTTTGATCTGCATATACATATCGTGCAGTACAGATGATATGGGAAAGTAGCTTTTTGAACGCTGTTGTGTCGTAGTCCAACTGATTCCTTTGTGTAGGTTTGGACGGTATCTCTTCCTTTGACCGTGCTCAACTCCCCTGCTGTCTCTGGAACTGGTGGAGGAATCTGCTATGGCCCAGCCTTCGGTGGACGTGACGTAGCGGGCGTGGTTATCTTCTGGCTTGGCTGGTCGCTTGAATCTACGGCTGATCTCCAGAAAGTTAGTCTGGCTTGCGTCTGCATTCTAATACTCTGGCTAACCACCTACTTCACAGTATTTGTGGAAGGCCTCGAACCCTCCAAAAGATGCCATCATGAATGTAGGTCATTATTTCTGCCCGATGTCGCTAATAGTGCCGCGTTGACTTGCATACAGATAGGTTTGTGGAAGTGGTCTCGTCATCCACCATATTTTGGCGAGTACGTCTGTCGACACGTCTGTTATCCGACTTCGTTCTTAGGACATTTCATTTTCACAGGATACTTTGTTGGTGGGGTATATGGGTTCTATGTCTCTCTCCAGCGATATCACCGGATAGCGAGCTCGATTCTTCTGCGCGATCCGCCCTGTACGCTTCCATCGTCTCGCCGCTCTTCACTATGGTGTATGTCTTGTCCTTTCATTCTTTGATGGTGCTCGTCGCACCTGTTCTGACAACGAAACAGCGTTCTACTCTTTGCATCTGGTCTCCCTCCCGCAGAAAAAGCGCAAGCGAAGAAGTTCTGCGCACTTGGCGCTGATGATGCCAGAGATGGGCCCACGACTGATCTTGTTCGTGATACGATTCCAGAAGAGACGAGCATAGCAACCGACATCGGCACAACCACGACGGCATGGGAGAGGTACCAAACCTATCTCGCTTCGACGTCCATCTTATTCCCCATCCCACCTGCTGTCTATGGACCACTTCCCAGAATCGTGAAGTCGACGGTCTTGCTTGACTTTCGGATGTACCGGACGTTCAAGACGGAGGAGGGAGAGCAGGAGGCTAACATTGCGTGACGGGAGGGATAGCCAGAGTATTAGCGACAAGAAATCATCATTATTGAATACAAAGGACCCAGAAGAATTTGAGTTGTGGTTTCTGCAAACGAGACTTTTCCTGTTACTTGAACGATGTGAGTGTCCACGAGCTTTTGAATCAAATCGAAGAGATCCGCGACTTCTTGCATGTCCAAACGACCATTGATCTGTACACGGTGTACCAAGCGTATGCCTCACGGGTCACTGGGGGAGTGTGTGTTTTCGCACGCTGACATAGAGCTCTTTCGTCGCTCGGAACCAATCCACAGTGGGTCCCTCACTTGCGCCTTTTGCCTGCTATGGATAACACCAGTACACGACTTTACGACCCTTCCGTCTGTCTCAGAAAACACCATCAGACTCGACCAAGCGGCAAGATTAGGTGCAGGAAAAAGTTGCGCAACCAATTTACCCACGGCAAGCTCAGCCCATACCCAATCCCACGCTATGATAGCAGCTACGGGGCAGATTTCCCACATTCGAGCACATCGCCATGGTGCGCGATCGCCCTTGCCTCATCCTCATCCGCCCTACCATCCTGCATGCGCGACGCACGCCTGCTCCTGTTTTGTTCCCCTACGAACCTCTGAGTCACCCTCACCCGTCCGATTCTCCATACTTGCATGCATCGCGGACGCACCTACTTGCGTAACGTCGGTTTGTTGAATCCCCTACAGTGATCCATGGCACATCTCCCCAGGTTCGACTGCATGCACACGGGTATTCTGGGTCGTCCGCTCGTGCTCCCTTGCTCGTCCTTGTCCTCGTCTTTCCAACGGCAAATACCTTGTGTTCGGGCACGTGTACAACGGAGGTTTGTATCCCACCAAAGCATGTTCGTCCTCGCCGCATCCTCATCTGCCCCCGCCGCCGCATCCCGAGTCTGGTAACGATCTCGTCCGTGTATGCTTCAGTGCATATGTTCAGTGCTCTTCTTCATCCTTGCATACAGCCCAGAGATGCAACCCCATTGATTGTTCTACAGGCGCCCGACCACCATCCTACACTTCTCACGCTGAACAAGTATTGGGCCCAAAACCTGTGAGCGGTTCCACGTTATAACGTTCCACCTACTCAAGCCTCCAGCCATTTACCGCCCGTCATATTTCACCCGGCGCCAAACTCATACTTTATTACTTCTATTCAGAAACCAAATGTCGCTGACAATGTTTGAAACGATAGCCGGTGGAGTTGCGGACCACCCTTCTGGGTTTCTCTCTCTCGTTTGATAAATGCCAGCGTATATTCTACGTCGGGCTGCGCAAACTGGTTGGAATGTCCATCTGTTATCCATGTCTAGTATTTAAGGCAGCCCCATCTTGCGACTGCAAAAGGGCTTCGTGCTCCGCCTGATCTACCTTGCCTGTTTCACGGACTGAAGTGGAAACGATTGATTTTCATTCCTTGTCAGTAGTCCTCTTGTCATTGTCAAACGGAATTTATCCCATTTCGTCGGAACGAAATGGTTGATGTCAACAAGACAGGGATTGACTGTTTAAATGAGGTATCTTCCGTCCGTCGCCATGGCTCACACAGATCGTCCTGTCACAGACTGTCACAAGTGTAGACGATCCAATGATCAGAAATAGTTTGTAAGGACCTACGTAGTAAGCAACTCTTGGTTGAGATATGGAGTACTCGATGGGACATAATAAAAGGTGTAATTTGGCTTATGAAAGACATTAAAGCACATGCTTGTCGGGTCAATGATCGAGCACTGAAAAGAAGGCGGGTTCACTGCCCTGACTCAAGCAATGTCATTGCCTCATGGTTGCATCGTGGTAGATAAGCTGTGGTTGTTTATAGAGCATTGAGCATCTTCTCTCCCTCAGTCTTTTTGCAATTCACCTTTGCAAGCACTCCCACTCGAAATTGGCTTATTTCTTACTGTCATAGCATCCCCACCATGCCCCATCTATCAGATGAAGATCCCCCATCACCGTCTTTGGTTATCTCGCTGCACGGCCGGCCAATCTGGAACCTTCTGTATCTCCCTGACGGACGGCGAGTTGTCAGCAGCGATATGGATGGAGCTGTGACGGTGTCGAATTTGGAAAATCGGAAATCGGAGGGTGTTGAATGGACGAAGGATGAGAGAGAAGTGACGAACCTTGCTGTGACGCGGGATGGAGCTAAGATCATCAGCAGTGACGTGGCTGGGGGAATCCGAGTGCGGGACGTCGAATCGCACAAACTTGTCCAAGAATGGTTCCACCCGGAGCGTTACCCCGAGGTTGCCATCTCACCAGACGATCGACTCGTCGCGGTGGGCAGTGGGGGAGGTGTGTTTTTCTACAGCATGGACGGGAAACAGATCAACCATCCCATCGAGTTCGGACTCGGCAAGACTGTTTCTTCCATCTCTTTTTCTCCAGACGGCGATAAACTCGCATGTGTCACCGATCACGACGTCCGCGTGTACAGCGTCGTTACAGGAACGAGGCTGGTCCTCGGCCCACTCAGCGCTCATTGGGTCTGTTGTGTAGTGTGGTCACGTGATGGCAGCAAACTGTTCTCTGGCTCGTGGGACAACACCATCCACTGTTGGAATTCCGCCTCAGGAGAGCAAATTGGACACCCTTGGACAGGTCACACACGTCGCGTATACTTACTCTCCCTCTCTCCGGATGGATCGATCCTTGCCAGCGTGTCCTCTGATAAAACTATTCGTTTCTGGGACACTACTTCTGGTTATCCCGTTGGACAGCATCTACAACACACTCATTGGATAGGCGCGGCTTGTTTCTCCCCATCTGGCGAATTCGTTTCATCAGCAACAGGTGATGGAAAGATATATGTGTGGCGAGCACCGCGTTGGAATTCCGTCACGAGTTTGGTAGTGATTTTTATCGTGTATGCGTTGTCGCATATATTCATCAGCCCCACAGACAAGCCATAGATGCAACCCCGTCGATAGTTCATCAGACGCCCAACCATCGCCCAATATTTCTCACCTTGGACAAGTGTCGGCGCCCAACCTTGTGGGAAATTCTACCTGCCTATACCTCTTTGCAACCACTGACAATGCCCATCACCTTTCACCTGACACATAACTCATCGTCAAACTATTATATTCAGGACAGAAATGTTGGCGAAATGGATCGAGAGGATTTGCGACCCATTGCATCCACTGTGTGTGATCGAAAGATAGACCTGTGGCAGGTGCCACGCTCAGATTTCGTCGAAGATCAAGTGATTTTTTCCATGTCGGTGTATTCCATCTCGTCACTCATTCTTGGTTGTTTCAGTCGTTTCCGACTCTTCTTAAAGTGTGTCTGCTACCCCAGATGTGTTAAATATTCGTGTTTATCTTAACGTCCCCCAGCCCCCATTTCCGTGTCTTCACGCTAGTGAACGAGGCTCTCATTTTAGTCCATCTTCGGATGTAAGCGCTTCCATGATTGAGTGGTTTTTCTTTGTTTGCCAATGACGCTTCTATGCCGCCCTCCACAATAGCACGACCTCTCATGCCAGCTTGGCCTCCTAAAACTTATGCCTTATGGGCGGTGGAACAAAATCGAATATCCAATTTCGAGTAGGTCTTTTTGGTAGTTTTCGGTGTAAAAATATAATGTACTTCCTTCGTTCAAATCAACTCTTGTTAGTGCCCATATACCCCCTCCACCAGATCTCACACACTATCTCGTCAAGGTCTCCGATCGGTATTATGCCGGAGGAAGTTTCGGCGACGTCTACAGATGTTGGTGCTATCATGGTTCGCCGAAGGAGGTTTGAATAACGTGTGTAATTCAGGTCTCCTCCTATTTACATCTCTCCCAGGTCGCGGTAAAGGCTTTCCGATTCAAGTTCGCAGTAGATGGAGATCTGGGTAACGAGTCCATCAAGGTAATATTGAACCATGACCAAAATATATGATACGTTATAAATTGGCTTTCAGATGCTCCGTCGAGAGTTCGGAATTTGGAGGCGGCTCGATCATATCAATATAGTTCCATTCCTTGGCATTGCATACGGTTTTGGAATGCACAATACGATGTCGCTGGTATCAATGTGGATGCCCAATGACTCTCTTCACAGTTTTCTAGAGAAGCACGATAACAATCTAGGTGTGGAACATCGAGTCCGATTTGTATGTCCGCTTGGCGTTTAATTACTCTCACGTGCGCTAATCTCATACGACAGCTACTTGATATTGCCAATGGGCTGGACTACTGTGGGTTGATGTTGTCATTTCAAAACTCTCGAAGACATAATAAACACCACACAGTGCATTCTATTCCTGTTGTGCATGGTGACTTGAACTGCGTGCGTCAAGGAGAAATGTCATCGTTTTTTTTTTGTCTCATCAGCAGGTAGAACAATGTCCTTCTTGACGCAGATTATAACGCACGCTTGTGTGATTTCGGCTATGCTTCATTGGTGGGGAGCATCCCAGAAGCACTAAGCTATCTCCAAAGGTCCACTGTACGACCAGGTTCCTTGCGCTGGGCCGCGCCAGAGCAATTGGAGTCAGAGGGAGAATACGTTCGGACGACAAAAAGTGATATATATTCCTTTGGATGTGTCGGCCTCCAGGAAGGTTATTTTCGCATGAGAGACGTTTTTATTCTGACTTTACTGTAGGTGTTATCTGGCAAACGACCATGGTCGGAAGTACGGGAGGATGTAGCAGTTGTTCTACGATTTTCAAAGGGTCACCAGCCAGGCCGACCGGAGTCCCTGATAGATGATTCGCACTGGAATTTGATTCAGCGTTGTTGGTCATCGGTAGAGAAGCGACCTGCTGCAGGGGAGATAGTCTTCACCGTTCAACGGTTCTTGAACCATTGGTCGCAGTCACACGATCCCCGCGACTTGCTAACACATAAATCAAGTCAAGGCATTTCTCTTGTGGCTCACTCCTCGTCGTCTCACATTCAGGCTGTCACGATGGACTCGAGGGGTGGTGGAAATGCTGACATCTCCGACAAGGATGATCCGGATAGGTACATGTCCCCCGTTTATCATGCAAGGTTGTCTTATAATACTGATGTTCTCAATGTTATCCATCGATGAAGGCTAGATGGTGATGGTGTTCGTCCCCGAGAGCAGTAAGCATTTTGACATTTGGGCACTTCTCACTTGTACCGAACCCTCTGTTCCAACTTGAAGCCATACTACCTCAATGTCGAATGATATATTACTGCTTCCGTCGATCCATACACTCCTTCCATTCCAAGGTACATCAAGTTCTATATTCACAGGGAGATGTCTGCTGAGCGATACTTTTAGTATCTCCAATCTCCGATTCTCCTCGCGACGTACAGAGAAGATCTGGGACGACTGATGCAGAAATATATGCAAAACGTCCCCCAAAGAGACAACGGCGTGCGTAGAGGCTGGGTATACTGGATAAACTGTATGTGATTCATTGAGGGAGGTATGACGATCCTGAGTTGTAAGGTCGCTTTAAGCGCAGTAAAAGTCACTGTCGTTCTGTGGTTACGGATAGGATTTATATATTTGCATTGTGATGACAAACAACAAACCGAAGAGTTAATGGCTATGGTACTACAGACACAGATTGCAGTGAGGCGCGCTCATCTTTTGCCACGTGATTTTGGGACTACATATGTCTGTCCTTGCCGCTTTGATGCGTTCCAAGCTGTAACAAACTTTCGCAAGCTTCCTGGGTGGCCCGGGCTCCCCGAGAACGAGCCTCCAACCCAGAGGAGTCCACCGGGACATGGAGAAACGGTGCTGCTACAATAGTATGTATGTGGATGCCAATCTCTGGTTGACTAGTCCTGGGTCACGACGGAAAAGCCATCACGCTGGTAAGTATACGGTATTTAGACTTTCAGGGGTGCATTTCTTCTTCCAACATGATCAGAAGCACAGATCTAGATGTGCCATCAATGCTCGGACGATTTGCATCGCTTGCAGGGAAGCATAATTGTGAACTTGCACCTTCAAAACTACCAACTCTGGAGCCCCTACCCTTTATGTACTAACAATCACATCCTCTCATCACATCCGGACCGTGTACTCTAGACGGCAGCGCTTCGCTGTAGATTTATGTACTTGAAGTACCCCTACCCTATGAGATATGAAGAGACCCTTGTGGTCATCCTATTTCTGGACAAAACGTTGTGGCAGGACGAACTCATACGTATCGATCTGTCTTCTCTAGCTGCCACGGATCGGCCCATGCTCGTGTATCTACTCTTTGACATCATAATCAAGAAGACAATACGAGGGAAAGGGATAGAAGCATCGCACTGTACATGTGTTCGGAATATAAAACTCGGATTGTAATTTGCTTGGCAACTCGATGGTGAAACCGATGGGATCGAGTAGCAGAGTGTGGCTGGACAGGGCGGTCTGTGTTGGATAAGGTGCCCTCGAGCATCTCCACGAAACACCAGGTTAGTTTTGAACTTGCCGAGCGAAGCGCTGGGTCACCAACCTTTGAAAGAGTCTACGAGTTACTCTAGGCTCACTGGTTCTTCACGTTCCATTTGGATAGCACTGGGACCGCGCTCGCGACTACGTTCAGTCAGGTGGTGACCTGGGTCTTCAGGGTCCTTCCTCGCTACTAGAATCCCCCAACACGTATTCTATGAAATGGGTAAACGAAACCGACTTCAATCGTCGATTCGCGGCGTTCACAACGCTCAAAGACCGTCTTCCCTGCATGCCTTGTGATAAGAGGCAGAGCCCGTCAAGCTGATACTCTCAGCGAAGCAAAATGTGAAGCAAAATTCCGACGGAGGTACTTGTGCTGGCGCTCGTGGAACACTACAGTGGCGTCGCCAGACTATTTGTGAGGTAAAGCGGCTCCCGTGGTCTGCATAATGTAAAAAGCGTGCCTGGAGACTAAAGGTCGAGGAGGGGCTGCCGTGTACATTCACGCACCCCGGTTTCCCGATCCCGATAGAAGTGATTCAGATGATTGTGATTAGGCTGCATTGTGACTTGTACAAGACGTACAATTGATTGCTTGCCAAGCTCCCCTTGACCTTGAGCGTCACTCCGTGAAACCCCACTGTTTGCCTAACATCCTCAAGTTGTCGATGCACAAAATAGACTTGGATTATTTGAATGAAGCACCCATGGCTTACGGAAAGATTAGGATGGTCATCGAGTCACGGCCTCGACAGTCCAAAATGTTCTTGGAACAGAACCAACATACTAATAAGCAAATCTGGGTTGGGATGTGAATCAACATCACAGTAGCCAGGTCGGTGGGGAATAATACAAACTGTTACTTGGCCCGTTCAAGACATTAAAGCACATGGTTGCTAGGTCAGATGATTGAGCGCTGAAAAGAAGGATGCTGCACTGCCCCGGCGCGAGCATTGCCATTGCCTCATTGTTGCATCGTGGTATACAAGCTGTAGCCGTTTATAGAGCGCCCGAGTCTGGCGTTTTCTCTCCGTCAGTCTTTTGGCAACACACCTTTGGAAGTACGCCAACTCGGGACCAGCTTACACCAACCATCATTGCTCCCTCATAGCCAAAATCATGCTGAATTTGTCTGACGAGGATCCTCCTCGGCCACTTCTGGTGGTCACAACAGATAATCTGGACCCCTGCGGGTTGGACAACCTGGCGTATCTTCCCGACGGACGAGTCATCGGTGGCTGTCTGGACGGAGCTGTGAAGGTGTGGAACTTGGAAAATGGGGAGCAAGAAGGAACACCGATCATAGAACAAGAAGGGACGTCGACGAAGTATGAGGATAGAGTGTGCAGCCTTGCCGTGACTCGGGATGGCACGAAGATCATCTGCAGTGACAGGAAAGGGGAAATCAAATTGTGGGACGTCGAATCGCGCAAACTTCTTCGACAATGGACACACGGCCAGACTGGGTGGCACTTCAGAATTGCTATCTCACCAGACAATCGACTCGTTGCGGTTGGTGGCGGCAGTGGTAAACAAGCAGTGTGTTTTTACAGCATGGAGGGTAAACAGGTCAACCATCCCATCGAGGTCGACGGGGTAGTTTGGTCCCTGTCTTTTTCTCCCGACGGCAATAAACTTGCTTGCAGCACCAATTGCAGTGGCGTCACCGTGTACGATGTTACTACTGGAACGCTCATCCTTGGCCCACTCGAAGCCTGCCATCAGTGGCACGAAGAAGATCTGGGGGCTGACCATGTGGTGTGGTCACGCGATGGAAGTAAACTGTTTTTGCGCTGGTTGGGCATCATTCACTGTTGGAATTCCACCTCAGGAGAACAAATTGGACGCCCTTGGACAGGTCACACATGCCACATAACATCTCTCTCCCTCTCTCCGGATGGATCTATCCTTGCCAGCGCGTCCTGTGATCGAACTATTCGTTTCTGGGACACTGCTTCCGGTAATCAGGTTGGACAGCCTCTACAACATATCTCTTGGATAAACCTGGTTTGTTTCTCTCCCTCTGGTGAATTTGTTTCATCAGCAACAGATGATGGCGAGATATATTTGTGGCGAGCACCACGTTGGGATTCCGTCATTAGTTCGGTAACGACCCTCATCGTGCACGAATACAAATGTTCATCACTGCCCTCACTGCACAGACAGGCTATGGGTGCACCCCCATCAATTGTTCGACGGACGCCCAACCACCGCCCTACACTTCTCACCCTGAACAAGCATCTGGCCTTGACTTTGTGAGCTATTTGCCATCATCATGTTCCCCTTGCTGATGTTCACAGTCGTTCACAATGCCCAACTCATTCTCGATTCCTATTCAGGAGCGAAACACTGCCAAAAATATTTACTTCGAAACATCATCCGAGCCTGAACAACTGTATTTGCAGTCCATCCTTCCGTATTCCTCTCTCAGGCTTGATGAGTGCCAGCGCATATTCCAACTCAAGATGCGTAAACTGGTATGAATTCTCACCCATTCTCTATGTATAAACTTCAAGTCATCTTTGGCAGTTCCATCTTGCAACTGCAAAAGGGCTTCGTGTTTCACCTAATCTCACATCTTCAGCCTTCCCTGTTTCGCGGACTGGATTGGAAACAACTACCTTGTATTCAATGTTAGTAAATCCTCTTATCATCACCGCATACATCTTCCCAATTTTTCTCTTGTTGTTGTCGAGAGGCGTTCATTCTATGCGAAGTTTTTTTGAGTCTGAACTCGTTCCTCATTATTGTGCCGCAGGAATTCCTCCTCAGTTGAAACCTCAATATCAACATTTCGCTCCAGATCCAATAGTAGATACCATAAAAAGATGCACAAGATCGATAAAATCAAGGAAAGGCTCATCGAGATGCTTCGTGAGTCCTTCCATTGCAAGAACATGGATTCAGTCAACGGCTTACTGCTCATACAGGGGATATTGACTTCAAATTATCAAATGGTCGACTCCCATGGTTCACGCTAGAAATGGACCTTCAGAAGAA
>JBBPLP010000383.1:0-24250 GCA_038089875.1 Fistulinella prunicolor
ACTCCTGACCAAAATGCATGTTGTCAAGGGTGACAGGTAGCTTTGGATCGACAAGATCCCAATTCCAAAGAACGGTATCCGCGAACGTAACAACTGGGGCTATTCTCAAGACTTGTGAAACCGTCATGAGCGGAGCTACCAGAGAGCGTGGAATCAATATCGAGCCCTCGATGGTGTCTGGGGGGATGGAGTGGGCATAGAAGTGCACAAGAAATGCCAAAACTTTGTGGGCACGGCGGAGAAGTTGTGGGTCTTGGTGAAGTGTATCCGTCGTGAGTATCGGGAGCTATTGTTCACATAAGCACTTATATGATGTCAGAAACGTTCTCAAAACTTACGGAACGTATTTGCTGTCGCCAAAGTTCGCCCTCGGTTCGTTCCTTGGACTGGTTGTCAAGTAAGTCTTCTCCAAGCTTCAGTACACGCGGCGCTTGTGATAGAGCATCCTCCCACACGTCGAATGGCTCCTGCAGTTTTGGGAGTGGTCGACTTGGGAAGAAACCGGTATTGGTCTGGAGGTTTACGTCGAAGTCCACAGGAGCGGGGTGCGTCTCAGGTGACGCCCGCCTGCCCGTTTGGAGGGACTGAAAGACGCGAAGTGCATGGTCGAGTATGTGGAGGGGCGATAGTAGGAAGAGGTCGATCGTGCTCATGGCGAATTATGAAGTGAGGTAACAAATTGATATGAGACAGCAACTGAGTCACTCCCTTTTATACAGGAGGAACCACTGCAAGTTTGCCGGTGGATCACATCAGCGAGGTAACCTAGTCACAGAACTGCAGTGGTTGGCATCTTACTCTTCAGGCGGCATCACAATACAAATTACCTCCGTATGATCCGATTTAGGCTCCCGACCCCTCTCCCAACGAGTTCTTTCGATCTCCAATCGTTGATTGGCCGTGCTATGTCCATATCTGTGCTTGGCCCGAAAGTCGAGTCAACTAGTTCCGAACCAACTTGTCAGCACAGTCGGTCAGGAACAACGCCAGTCGGAATGTACAGCAAGTGGTCGAATCATTTCTTCGCACACGGGTCCGGAATGCAACGTTTGCGCACACTCACAATTGGCTATTTTTGTGCCCTGTGGACGGACCAACTTGAGCGCCAGGTGCTCGTATCAGTCACTGGGCGTTTCTACCGCCAATCAAGCCCAATTACCTTGCTTGGTCAAGTGTGCACCGATATGCAGTGTCATTGACTTCATGAGCCACGTGTCGCAACGATGAGATTGAGATCTACTCGAATACTTGTCGTATTGTTGAGAAATTAGCAGAACAAGATAATCCTAACGTGCCATTTATCACTGTGATTGGTGAACGGGTCTCGGTCGCAGCACTGACGCGTGCCTCCACGGATTTGCTGTGCACCAACGCTGAGGATTCCTTGTAGTTCCGGTCAACTTTTCACATGGAATCTGATTCCCACCGCCCGTGGTTGTGCTGCGGGCTGGGTCCCTGTATAAGCTGTGTAAAGAACCGGAGATGTTGTTCCAAGTAGAACTAACGTGTGCGCATACCAGAAGTCCGCGACTTGCGATATACAAGGATCGTGGCCTTCGAGCTCTGCAACCAACGGTCAAGATCGCGTTGGCTGAGAAAGAGATCTGATGTCCGTTCGCGGGCCCATCAGCACGCACAGAGTTGTCGGTCGAGCAAGGTTGGAACAAGGTCGCAACGTTAACAGCCCGAGCAGGGCAGTACTAATGAAATGCTGGACAGCCAACGCCACTGCGTGATGCAGCCGGCGCGACATTAATCAATTACAATATTTATGCAGACCCTTGTACGTAGACATTCCGTTCGTCCATCTCGGCTAGTATGACTGAGACAACCAATCACGGTAAACTCCATTCCACAAGATTCTCTGCCACCCTCACCGCGCAGACTGTCTCACTGCTCTTGCCATGCGATGATCGTCATCCCTTGATCATCCACGACCTGACACCTGCGGTGCACTACATCAAGAATTTTATCTTTAGTACCGAGTTTCCCCTTGACGAGACTCTCCATATCCAAAAGCAGGCCAGAAAGCGTGACCGGGCCACTCGCGCACAGCGGTCTGATTAACTCTACTATTTTGGACTCCGATGGCAGTGCAAAGGCCATAGGGTCGACGGGGTGGTCCAGGGAAGGGTCGGGAAGCGATAGTTTCGGCATCTGAGAGCGGTAGGCGGAATTGTCCGAGAAAAATCGTTCCAGAATGTCAGGCGAAACATCCTCAATATTTCCGGGGGACCACGCTGGCCGTCCTTTGGATTTTTCCACTAGGACTGCACTTATGCCTGTGCGGAAATCTGGGCTGGCACCGCTCTACAAAAAGATAAGATATTAATGATTACATCAAGCCCCGACCTTTGTGGTGCATGACTCACGCAGTAAGCAGTCGCGATTCCCATCTCCATCTGCAAAGCATCCCGCAATGACGCATCTGCTCCACGGCGGATGGCTGCCAGTGCCACTTTGAGACTCGTGGGGCTGCGCATGCAGAGGGTTTCCAAAGTTTGCCTTGCCCATACACTGACACGAGTGTCCGGGGAACTTGAGAGCGCCGCCAGACTGTCGAATATATTTTCCACAGAATTGTGTCGAAAGGCGGAGTCCAGAGCATTGCGAACAGCGCCCGTCAGTTTCCCCGATGGTTCATCCGGTTGGCGTTCGCTGTGTAGTGCTTCGATTGTGCAGTTGATCTGTGTGTAAGATGGATTTTCATATTCGGCCAAATGAGCCATGAGGCTGGGGATGGTTCGCGAGGGAACATAGTGCGTCGCAAGGCCGAGCTCACTGCCAACAAGATGAATAATAGTTTGTAAGCGATGTTTTGCAACTTACAAGACCTCCCTACCAACCAGTGTCTCTGATGTCAAAGCAAGATAGGTGCCTACTTCCCCATCCATCCTTGACAGGAAAAAGCTTGCACCGATATCTGGACAGTATCCAATTTTGGTCTCAGGCATAGCAAATACAGTTTTCTCCGTCGCTATCCTGAAGGGTGCGCCAATGCCAAGACCAACACCTCCCCCCACTGATGTTAGAATCGACATCAGAGGAGGACAAAAAAGGCGACATCAGATCCTACGACATACTGGTGATGCCGTCGAGAACAGCTACATAAGGCTTCGGCAGTTGGGACAGGATGAAATCCAACTCAAATCTGACGATGAATTAGGCATTGCACAGCTCTCGCGTCATCCTACTTACTCGTCCTTGAAAAATTGTAATGCCGCTGGACGAGTGGCCACATTGAGCGAGTCGTTCAAAACGGCTGTCGTTCGTGAAGTTATGCGTGCGCACTCTCACTCTGTCGATAGAAAGACGTACTCGCTACATCCCCTCCTGCGCAGAAGGCCCGACCTAGTCCAGTTCCAATGATCATGTGACAAAGGTCCGACTTGGACCATATCTACACAGGCTCGTGAGCGACGAGTGGCAAAAAGGAATTCACGTCCACTGACATCAAGCTGGGGTCGAAGCGAATTGATCATTTCGCTATTCAGTGCATTGAGTTTGCTAGCTCTATTGAGCACATAGGTGCGAGCGCATCCATTCGACTGGAAGAGGACTGGCTGGGTATAAACGAGGTAAGCCGAAGATGGCAGAACAGAGCCGTCGGTGTGACTACCTGGTCGAGCGGGGGAGCAGCGCCGGTAGACATGTGGGCAGCAATCGCACGAGTTCTAACGAGCGTTGCTAAGGATTTGTTACGCGACATCCTTGCGATTGTAGTGACTGCTAGCATACTGTGGAATTGAATTGGAGCTGCCCAGGTCTGAACAGAGTCGAGCGCAGAATTTGTGTATGAGAAAAACCCATACACAAATAAATAACAGTCACCATCTCCCACAACTTGATGAAAGCTACAGGAACTAGGTTCCACTCATCCACTGGCCATGTTGGCACGATTAAATACGTTGGTGACGTCGCCAGCACAGACGGTCTATGGTACGGCGTGGAATGGGATGACCCCACTCGTGGCCGACACGATGGCGTCAAGGACGGGAGACGCTACTTTACCTGCCGGTATGCCCTCCCGAGGCTTCCCGTTCATCTCACCAATGCAGCCAAATTTCAATTGGAAGCATACCAAATGCCGGGTCCTTCATCCGTCCATCGGCACCTCTATCTTTCGGGTGTTCCTTCCTCACCGCACTCACCCGCAAATATGTGGAAGCCGAACACAGCTCGGGTACTCAGGAAAAAATTGTCCTCGGATCTTCCAATGGCGTCATAGAGGTGCAAGCAGTAGGCTTCGATAAAATCAGACGGAACCTTGGTAATCTCGCCCGCCTTCGAGAGGCAAGTCTCGATGGCGAGCTAGTGGCAACCAGCGACGCCAAAGGCGACATCCTTGCAACATGCCCGAGTAAGATCGATGGTTACTTTCTCGCGTCACATCCCTGAACATCAGAAAGATATCCGTGGTCTTGATTTGTCTGCGACTCTGCTAGCTACTTGGGACGCCGTAGCGAGTATAACCGCCGAATTGCCTCACTTGGAAAGGTTGGCGTTGAAGTAAGTAGTTATCTGCCAAGTGAGAAGCAATCAGTTCACCCGGGCAACAGTCGGAACCGTTTTTTGCCACTAGAGCATGAACTTCCGGTGTTGGCTTTGTTACGTCTTCGCGAGCTCCAGCTGAACAGCACACTTATATCCTGGGCGGAATTCAGGGACGTTGCGGGGTTCATGACCAGTTTGCAGGCTGTGGAATTGGGTCATAACCACCTCAAGTCCTTGAGTGCTCGATCTTCGTCAAGTATTCCGGAACTAGCGTCCCTTAATTTTGAAGGCAATCTCCTCAATGATTGGATGCAAATAGTTGATTCACTACGTGATATCTCCACGTACGGTTGCGATGACTACTTGTTGATGACACTAACACTGTCTCAGCCTGCGATGTTTAATTCTCTCCGGAAACAACATATGCACCATCCCGCCTCTCAGCTCTGTAGTATCGCCGCTTCAGGGTATCAGAGAGCTTGTCTTGTCAAGGAACGGTCTTGGGAAATGGAAATACATGGATGCGTTACACCGATGGTGCCCCAATCTCGAGTCCTTACGAGTGGTCGGTAATCCTCTGACTGAAGGTGTGGATTTTGACATTGTACATAATATTGACAATCGAAGCGCACACCCTCCAGATACCGGTCTCGCCGAACATGCCCGACAGTTTATTATTGCAAAGATACCTTCTTTGCTGGCTCTTGACTCGTCTATGGTATGACGCAATCAGGGTCTGTTTATTCATACTCAGCTACTCGGTTGTTCAGATCTCGCTGCGGGAACGAACTGATTGCGAATTGTTTTATCTTTCATTCATTTCAAAGCACGTTCCTGGCAGTGACCACGAGAAAGCACAGGAACACCCTCAATGGGTTGTTCTGTGTGGCAGTGAGTCCAATCTAGCCGACCGGAACGCGTCACTCATGGTGCCGGTAGAGCATGGTCGCCCCGCCGAGTCATCGGGTCAAAGTGAGCGTGAAGATAAGCTGAGCAAGAATCTAATAAGTGAGCGTTCGCATGTTGTCTTTTGTAAAGCGCTCAACAATTGTAGATGTCGTTGTTCAGCGTTCGGCCAAGAACCCAGCCAACCTGCACGACCCAATAGACAAGATTGGGCCACCCGTCTCACTCAAAATGTTAAAAAGCATGAAGCTGAGCGTCTTTCGGCTTCAGCTCGCGAAGTCCTTCAAGATTTCTCACTCGCAACGTGAGGCAATGCGACTGTGGCTGAAGTTACGCGATGGCTATGTCCTCTTGGACAATGATAGACATGACTTGGAATGGTATGGAATCGAAACCGAGTCATATTTGGTGGTCTATGCACAATAATAATGTACTCTACTGGTGGTCATCATTCATCAAGGCGTAATTGAAGTGCCGGTGCCTGAGCACAGGATTCCCATAGCCGCACCAATACGTCAATGAGGCGCTCGTTAATATGACACCATTTACCCAGCCCAGCGCCAGAATATACATACCTTGGTTACAGACAGAATTAAAATGTGTGGACAAGTCTGCCAGCAACAGATCGCCTCGCGTACGCAGAAATTCACCTATCGGGAGTTTATCCGCGCATGTGGCATCGCGTAGATCCAGTCCTCGGTACGCAGAAAGACATGGACGGTGAACCGCTCCTAGAAACTCAGGTTGTAGCCTCCAATGGGAGAGGGCCAAAAATCCAGACGAGTGACCTTATCCTAATGGCGCGATGTTACGGACCAACGGGTTTCGACCAGTAAGTACAGCTCTTCGGCTCGTCCCGTAATATGCCAAAGCCAAAGCTCGAGTTGACCATTTCCTAAACGAATCGCGAGACCATAATGCACGAGTGCCGCAGTAGTCCACGAACGACGACCAATGTCCTTTAACGCGCCCATCCACCGTCGCCATTGGCATGCCTCATAGCTCTATCGTCGTACCGATCGTCCCTTTCATCGCGCCTGCCTCCACGATCGTCACGTCGCCTGCTGTCATAGTCGTCCCTGCGGCGGTCATAATAATAATCAGGGACTCTGCGGTCATCATCATAGCCCCCCCGCCGGTAATCATCGTACCCTGCAGGTTTTCTCTCTTCGTAATCCCTCCTGCCAGGAGGTGGGGACCTGGGGCGACGATCATCAAACTCAGCACGGCGAGGAGGTGACTTTGATCGTTCGCGACGGTAAGGCCGTTCTTCTCTGTGGGGGCGTTCTTCTCTGTGGCGATCGTCACGAGCAGGTCGGTCTTCACGGCGATCATCCCGTCGATAGTTATCGGGCCCACCACGCTGTAACCAAAGTGTCAGTGAATCAGACTGACTGAACTTGACGATGAATACGAACAGTATCATCATATGCAACTCGAACTGGCCTTCCACGGAGATCCTTACCATCTAGGTCTTTTACGGCGCGGTCTGCATCATCACGAGACAGGTACTCAAGGACACTGGAAGTTGACTGAATGAGACAGGGAGACACGGTGATCAATTAGCGTACCCTTGACCGGGAAAGTCGCGATCAATGTCGGCAAAGGAAACACTGCCTGCTTCACGACCGAAATCCTTGAGGTCCTGGGAGCCGTTTTCGTCAAGATAGAACAAGATAATCACCATCCATGATGAACCGTAGGACCTTCAAGGAAGTCCACAGTAGGTACCACCAATCCTTTCTGTACTTACCTGCCAGCTAGTGTCGCGAGATATGCCAGTAACAATCAACCTAATACCTGGAGGTCTCCGGGAGCGAGCACTAGCGAGCAGAATTGAATTAGCGCCGAGACGGTCTCATTAGACAGAACATACCCATAGCCGCGGTCACTTTCGTACACATCCCGACGAGGTCGACTTTCCTTGGCAAACTCGACCACGATGCTAGCTATGGTGATTAAACGGCCGTGTATAGCGATTGAGGATGTACTCACTTGGCGCCCATGAACATTTTGCCATTGAAATTATGTACCGCGTCCTCCGCATCCTGGAGCAAGTTCAACGAGGCTACGCGAACTCCAGTGGATAAAACTCACTCTTGAATTCTCAAACTCGACGAAACCAAACCCTGATAAAATTTGTTGTTAGGGATGAATGAGTGACACCAACGACGAGAATCACCAGTCATGACACGGCAATCCACGATGCGGCCGTACCCATCGAAGAATTTTGCAACATCATCTGAACGCGCATCCGGGGGAAGCCCTGTTGAACGAAATCCTGTAAATAAGACGTGTCTGCGAGCGTGTCGAGCAGACCTACTGCCAAGGTAGAGGCGTCTAGCCATGGTGATGATAGTTGAAAAAGACGGGTTGAAGTTCGTCTGAGTTCGAATTCATTGACTTTAAGGGCCCGTGCACGGCTGGGCGCCCGACCCCGCACACCGCTTATATCCGATATCAGTCGAGTACTTTCGAACCAATTGTACACATAGAGAGACTCGGAGCATTCTCGACAACTACACAACAATCTCAACCGTATCAGTGCTGCGACCAGTTAATGGAGTTTATATCAATTCCCTCTTGCACCATTTCCCACAGCGGACTAGAATGCATGTCAGTAGAATGCAAAGCAAACAACATAAAACCACGCACCTCATGTCGCGAAGACGCCTGACAACACGGACGATATGGCTGACCACGAAGTCAATTTCCGCTTCGGTGGTGAACCGCCCAATTCCGAACCGCAAAGAAGAGTGTGCCATATCTTCAGCCGCTCCTGAACAAACATCGGCATCAGTAGAAACTTCTCAATGACCTCCAGTGTTTTCTTACCGAGTGCACGAAGTACATAAGATGGTTCCAATGATGCCGAAGTACAGGCACTACCAGACGACAGCGCGATATCCTGTTCAGGGGGTGACCTTGTGCACAGATAGCGAGACCGAAAAACTCACTTTGAGAGCCATTAAAAGGCTCTCGCCCTCTACATACGAAAAAGAAAGGTTGATACAGCCGGGATAACCGTCAACATCTCCGTTGCGGACGACGTGTTCGACCTGGGAATTGATCCCGGACAGCAGACGATCCGCTAGTTGCTTTATTCGAGCGTGGTCTCTCTGCGAATGCACGAGTAAGTATCAGAGAAAAACGTTGGATATTTCAATTAGACGACCATCAGTACCCCTGCACACAAAAGTCATCACCAAGCCGACGGTCAATGATGTAGAAGGACAGCCGCTCGATTATGCCGAATGGCAAGTGTGCAATTATCATCTTTGGTCGGCGAAGAAATGTACTCACTGCCATCTCCAGTTTTGCTATCCGTGCAGCCTCACCCATTCCGACTGCAAGTGCCGCAGGCAAGGTTCCACTGCGTAAACCGCGTTCTTGCCCACCTCCGCTGAAAATTGGTTCAAGCCGGACTCGCGGTCGTCGCCGGACATAAGCAGCACCAATGCCCTTTGGACCATAGACCTTGTGGCCGGAAATACTCATGAGGTCAATATTTGCCTCATTGACGTCAATGGGGACCTTCCCCACGGCTTGCGCTGCGTCTGTGTGGAGGTACACACCGCGGTGTTTTCTGACGATTGCGCCAATCTCCTTCATTGGCTGAATGACACCTGTCTCATTATTTACCGTCATGATGGACATTAGCGAAGTGTCAGGACGGATAGCATCCTCGAGGGATTTGAGGTCAACTACTCCGTTCGACTGGACCGGCAGATACGTTACGTCGAATCCCTCTTCACCAAGTTTTCTGAAGGAATCCAATACGCATTTGTGTTCCTAGAAGACAGTCATCCATCGTATCATGTACGCGACCAGTTAAAGTAACTTACAGTTTGGGTGGTGATAACATGCCTTTTCTTCTCCTTGTTAAACCGTGCCACTCCTTTTATAGCCATATTATTACTCTCTGTGGCCCCAGAGGTGAAGACGATGTCTTTGGGCTCGGCACCGATGAGGTCTGCAACATGCTAAACTCGATGGTGAGATACGCAACAAGTATTTAATAATGATACTCACCTTGCGTGCATCCTCAACCGCTTGCTCAGCTTCCCAACCATACGCATGAGTTCGACTGTGAGGGTTACCATACTGGTCGGTAAGATACGGTAGCATTGCATCGAGAACTCTCGGATCAACAGGTGTCGTAGCCTGAATATAGTGAGCGAGCAACAACTACTTCCACCGTTTTCCCCCTTACCTGCATGTCTAGGTAGATGGGCCGGGACTTCTGCGCTGCAGTGTTCTCACGAGTGGAATTCGCAAGCTCAAATCCAAGCATGTCTGCACACGGGTTCGCACAGTAAGAAACAGGACGCCGTAGGAAAGGACTAACCTGGGCGAGGCGTGAAATGCCCTTCCTTGTAAGAAGGAGGGACATCAACAATTCTGGCTCTGTCTGCGCCTGAGGGCTGAACTAGCCCCCTTTGCGCACCGACAGTGGCCCATTTGGCAGAACGTCTGGCCGAATTTACGGCCATACTTTTGGGTATTCTGGACAGCATCTGAATGGATGAAGGTCGCCAGTGTTTCCTGAGGTGGTAGTCTACGACAAAACCCGGAACGATGACCAAAGCACTCGGCACATGTCATTACGTAAACACGTATTACACTCGGTACTAATCATCTTCTCCCAGGCGGAGGAGGTAGGAGGGGAATGCCACCACTGCTAGCTGTATTCCTAGTATCTAAAGATGTTAGGAGCGATGTACCTCCAGGCTTGCTACGCTTCCCAGGGATTGAGATCGAGAAGGTCTGTCCTTCCTTCAAAGAATAATCTTTCTTTGGCCCTGCAGGTATATGAGGAGACTCTGTAGTATCGCCGGTTGTGGGACTGGGTGGATTTAATGCTGCTTTGGCACGCCTATAGCCCCTTGGTCAATCGACCCCTGAGACACTGAGTGTCTTTCGTGACTCACTTTGTAAAGTCTTGCAAAGCGACGTCTGACGCGATACTCTGAGCCGGACGGACGAACAGCGGTGTTGGGTCACTCACTGAAATCAAAGCTATCCGTGCGCTCTGCGAATCCCATGCCAATGTATGCCTTCTTTCCGGCGTCCTCCACCCTCACGACAAAATAACGGGATGAATCCAGCACAGCGTCAACCGATGGCTTCATTGGATCGTAATCGGCGCGAGCAAAGACTACAGAACAACTAAGCTGAGTATATTCTCGATCTCGCGTGCACTTACGGTCCCCTAGTAGGGTCGTGAGCGTGAGTGAACTGATCTTGATTCTGCTTGTCCGACAACTAGCTCACCAGTCTGCGAGTCCTCGAAGAGTAGAACGGCACTTCCAGCTTTCTCGATGACACGCAATCGGCCCTTCCACAGCGGATCTGCGAGGTCTCCCCAGTCATTGGCGCGATGACCTTCGTTCGCCTTCAGGGGAGGGATTTTGTACACTAGGGGATTAATTGAGTCACTTTTTAGGCTTGAAAAGTCTTAATGACCTGAAATTTCTCGGGCGATGTACAGAACAGATACAATCTCGTCCTCGAGTGAGTCCATGGAGAGGGTAATGAGTAGATTATGTCAGCAAGTATAAGTCGTCGACACCCTAATAAGAAGCACCGCCACTGACGATGACATCCACCTCGACGGATTCGCAAGCTGTGAAAATGTGAGCTCGTGTCGTTGCGGAGAAATGACTTCAGCAGGTTAATGTTCTCTATAGACTGACCGTCGGTTCCGCGTCTGGTTCAATACGCAGCCTCTTTTCCAAGATTCGAACCATTGATGCAAAATATGGCAAGTTCGATTGTGTCCTCTGCCTCGGCGACTTTTTCGGTCCACTTCAAGAACAGGGTGACACTCGGAACCAGATCGCAGAGCTATTGGACGGAACCATCCAAGGCATGCTCCCTACATGTTTATACAGCGAATGAGCTGATGTTATAGCCTCGTAGCTCCCCTGAGCTGCTATATCATGCAAGGACAGAACCCCCTCCCGGAAGCTGTCATAGAACAATACGCTCGAACTGGTGGACAGCTATGTAAGGATGTCTTTCTGTTAAGTAAGTTTTGTCGTCTATAGCTTATCCAACTGAGCCTTAATACCGGATAGACAAGTCTGGGGTCGTCTCCACAGCTCATCGTCTGAGAATTGCCTGTCTGGGTGGAATATATAACGCTGGCGTTTATGATTCTTCTAATGACCCTCCCGTACACACTCGCCCCTTTGTCTAGTCTCGCGCACTGACGTAGCACTCTAGGGCTTTGCTTCACCCTTCTACACGGCACAAACGGTAGATCGGCTCCTCTCGAATACGATGACTAGATCACTGAACATGGGGTCTGAATACAACTATGGCTCTCTTGCTGCAATTCGCGACGCTGCATCCTCTTCCCAACTAGTCGACATTTTTATCACCAATGACTGGCCAACCTCCATTACATCACTTAGCTCCTTACCTCTCCCTCCGCTCGAGCACGAAAATCCCGGCTCTCCGCCTCTTGATGAAATCGTTCGAAAAATAAAACCAAGATATCATTTCGCTGCCCGAGCTGGGGCTTCCCCGATGTTCTGGGAACGTGAGCCTTTTACCTGGGACGACGAGTCCGCGAGAACCTCCCGCTTCGTAAGCCTTGGTGCATTCGGTGGAGAAGAGCATGCTGGCAAGAAGCAAAGGGTTTGTTCACCACCTTGTAAAGATATCCTGTAACGATTCACATGTCCTCAGTGGTTTTACGCGTTTTCCATTACGCCTTCAGCCTCCGCAACGCAGCGACCAAGCAATATCACAAAGAATCCATTCATCGAGGGTGCTCCTCGCCTACCGAAACGGGTCCATGAAACTGCCGAAGGAGAAAATTTCATCTTCGGAAATATCCACCATCCTACGAAACGCCCTAGGCCAGGTTTGCCTTCACGCTACACTACATAATTTGCATCCCTCTCATATCGTTACTGCAGAATCGCCAAATGGACAACCCAACAAACCCCCCAACGGATACAAGTGCAAGCGATGTCAATCAACCGAGGTTGGCTTCTACTAGTCATTTAGGGGTGGGAGCTCAAATCGTACCCAGCATCTTATTGACAACTGTCCCGAACGAACAAAGCCACCAGAAGGGTACCTGTGCAAGATCTGCAGCATTCCTGGACATCTCGTTCGTGACTGTCCGACCAGACACGCCGTCGGGGATACTGGCGGCCGCAAACCTCGTGAAGGATACGTATGTCGTGCCTGTGGAAGTGAGTTGCACTATATAGCGGATTGCCCAGTGGCGAATCAACGTGGGCAAGGCCAGGGCGGCAAAAGAAAACTGCCGAAGGAAATTGGACGTATGCCCTGTATTCTTTTCACCTTTGTTTCTTGGTTTATGATATTCATTCAGCGGAGGAGTGTTGGTTCTGTTTATCAAATCCGAGCTTGGCGTGAGTGCTCACCCTGCTAGCGGGCTTCGCTCCTGATGTCACCTACAGGAAACATTTGATCGTCTCAATTGGCGCCGAGTGCTACCTGACGCTCCCGAAGGGACAAATTCTTCCGACACAGTCGGCCCCAGACGAACCTCACGTCGGCCGTGTTCCAGGAGGTGGTCATGTTCTTATCGTACCGATTTGTCATCAACCGACGTACAACACGATCCCCGCTGACATTTCACCACCCATTCTTGATGAAACGGAGAGGTAGAGTTTGGTATCTCAACCGAATTTCATCTTTGACAAACTCTACTCAGGTACAAGGTTGCTCTTCGAGGCCTCTTTGCTAAACACGGCACTGTGCCCGTATTTTACGAGGTGGCTCGGCTGAGCGCAAAAGGAGGTCACGCACATGTTCAAGCTGTGCCTGTTCCGACTTCTTTGCAAAACGAGGTTGAAGCTGCTTTCCTGAAAGAAGGTCGTGCTCAGGGAATAGACTTTGCGCCGGATGCTGATAGCGCTTTGGAAGCCTGTGCTAATGGCACACAAAGCTACTTCCGCGTCGATCTTCCAGACGGGCGTAAGTTGGTCCATCTGATGAAAGATGACGTTCCCTTCAGCGTTCAGTTTGGGAGGTGCGTGCTACTAAACAAGTCGTGGTTAAGATAGGCCACTCAGGCTATTCCTATAGACAAGTCTTGGTGTCTCTCCTGAAGATTCCGCACAGGCTTGACTGGAAGATGTGCATTCAATCGGAGGAAGAAGACAAAGCAGATGCTGAGCTATTTAAAAACGCGTTTGCGCCATTTGATCCATTATCATAACGAATGGATAAACATCGAATGCGGGAAGACTGTACAGTCACATATCAAGGTACAACAACAAACACATGTCTTTCTTTTCCAAATTTTTGAGCCAGGAATCTTTTTACCAACCGCCCATCTACGTGTTATGCCTTTGTCTTAGCGTCTAGATATGCTCTGGCGCCGCTTCCAAGCTCTTCTTGTAACTATGGCCAAATTTCTTAGTGCCTTCTTTCCTCGCGGCCTTGATCACCCTGTCCATCGCATCGATGCCTAATAAACATCGTAGCACAGTTAGCAGCTTTAGTACGAAATAATGAAATAACACTCGCCTTTGTCAAGGTCTTCCAAAGGAGGTCCGAAAGACAAGCGCACGAAGTGATGACAAGGAGAATTGAACAAGTTCCTGCGATGAGCTGGGTTTATATCGAAGAAAATGCCAGGGATCACAATGGCTTGTTCCTTGAGGAGTTCTTCAAAGAAAGTCTAGGCAAAGGCATCACGAATGTCATATTATCCAAGTATGAGGGGACCAACCAAGCCATTATTCAATGGTGCAGGAAGTTTCTCTAAGTTGAGCCAAATGTAGAACGTCGCATGAGGTGGGATATCTACGTCCAGATGGATATCATGAAGTCGCTTAAGCACATGGTCACGCTTTGCTTTAAAGTGTTTTTGCAGCGCGAGCTGACGGGCCACGGGAGGGTAAATCACTTAATCGGGCGCGGTTAGCTTATGAAAGATCACCTTTTCGCGTGCTACACGGCTGGGTTCCAAGAGCGGAATAGCAGCGAGTTGCATACTAGGTAATTGTCAGTGCCTGAGGAGGGATGACATGGAAAATATACACATACGGGTGGTTCGCTCCACCATCCAAGAAGGACCCTGGCTTGTCTTCAGCCAGGAACGCCACCTAATTTTAATTGACCACCAACCTGACTGAGAAAGTGCCGTGATCAGGTTCTTCGGCCCGATAACCCAACACACACGCCAACCAGGAAGCCGCCAGTTCTGTGAGTTCCTTTAGCGACCGGCTACGAGTGACGGAAACACTCTCGACCTTCGTGAGTCCATCGATGATAACGACTGAATCAGTTTCGACGTCTTCTACGTACTCCGCGGAGGAGATGGATTTGCCAAAGTCACGCTCGTGCTCAGGGTAAATGTACCAAGAGTAGAACTGTGTGATAAGGGTCAAATGAGGTGGCATTTCAAACGAAGAATATGCGGCAGACCTCGTCAAGAATGAGAGTTGTACCCTCCTTGCTCAGGGACACAAGTTCTTTGAGCTCTTTGCCTCTAAACATTTTGCATATGAGGCACAGTCATCACGAGTTTTATTTACATACGCGATGACTTGTCCTGTCGGGTTTCGTGGGTTCGACGCGATGATGACCGCGAGCCCTTGAGTGCGAATATCTTTCTATTGACGATAACTCATGAGCCGAGCTACGCAAAAGTCTCTGCCGAAATACCTTGGTCTGTTCAATATCGAGACGGTATTTACGCTTGATAAAGTATCAGCAGTGTTGACGAGCAACATCTGAGGAAAATAGACCTTGGGATCAAGACTAGGAAGAATCAGCACCCAACAACGATCGAGGAATCGCGTGTGGACTCACACTGTGGGGACAGGAACGAGACGTTTGAATGCGCTCAACACTTGATCATAAGCGGTGTAGTCCGGAATCTGATAAGACTGCGGATCACAAGGTTTAGCGACGTGATTGGAAAGTAGGTGGTGGCACATACACAATAGACATCGCTGACGACGGCAGCGACACGGGACAATCCAGCACGACCACCTGGGACGATACAGACGTTCTCGTATGTATATTGACTGTTCTTTCCCTGACGATATGTGTGGTTGTACAAGTGTGCGACTGCTTCCCGAAGTGCTGTGATACATGGTTGATTAGGGCATGCGGTGAGAGATAGGATACTGCGCACCTTTGACGCCAGTTGTGGGCGCATATTCCAAAGAATCGACAGGGAGGGGTATCGATTCGGGGCGGGGTGGCGCATCGGGAATCGGACCCACTTCAGGTGCACCTTGACCGAGATTGGCCCATTCGTGCGAGTTGGCATAACTGAAGCCGTTGGCCATCGCGCGATCGGAGCAGTAGATCACACCAGTGCTACCGGGGTGCTCGATGCCGGGCACGGTTTCTTCATCCTGTGATACGTATCAAGAACGATCAGGGAGACGATGGGATGGTACAGGTGTGGCACTGACGGGGTTGACGGTCTGGGGGAGAAAGCCCTTGGGCTGATGGCCAACTTGCTGGCGGAAGATCTGGGAGGATGTCAGAGGGGGGTTCGGGCGATAACTGAGCTGGCACACCTGGTGAGCCTCGGATTCCTTTTCGTGTTTGAAGTGCTTCATGACTTCGTGGACCTGGTGTGCAAGGTTTGCGACGGAGGGGAGGTGAGGGAGATGGAGACGCATTGGAGGGATAACGAGTGGAGCTGACACGCACCATCTCTCTTATACTGGGAGTGCCGCTGCGTGACGGAAGCCTACTTGCGGGCCTACTCGAGGGTCTGGTGGAAGGGACGGACATTACCAGTAAAGGGTCAAAGGGCTAATGGAAGCCGTATGGGATTGGTCGCACTGAACTGAGGTAAAATGGCGGTGTCCCCAATGGCAGCCGTATTTATATGTCTCGGATGGTGTATAACGCCTGCCAGCATCAACAACAAGGGCGAACATCATGAACAGTGCCACCGGCGCCCCCCTTGCCTTGAACTCCATCGGAAAGTCCCGCTCACACTTTGATCTCTCTCCATCATGTCCACCGTTAGCAAGTTTCTTCCAAATCCAAAGACTATCGCCGTCAGTCGTCAGGTCGTTCCCTGTCCTTGTGCTCACCACATATTATGTATCAGATCGTAGGTTGCCCTTTCAGGTGAGCTTCCAAGACAACGCCCAGGCTGCGACGCTTCTGTACCTCTCATTCCGTAAATCTACAAAGCGGTGGCCAGGTGTGTCATCTACTCGCTCCAAAAACAGCCCCTTATCTCCCCGCCATCAAAGCCCAAATTAGGTGTCGATAGAGGCCCAATTCACCTTGTCGAGGATGGGCTTATCGAACAGCTTGAGATCCTCGGCTGGAAGGTTCTTTTCGACGGCCATCACCAGTTCGAGGACATCCAAGCTGCTTCCGATCCTCCAATCGGCATCCTAAAGAACCCGAAGTTGGTTTCCCGTGTATGCGAGTCTGTCGCAACCGTTGTCGGCGGCCACGCCAAGAACGGCCAGCTTCCCGTCACCTTGGGTGGTGACCACTCTCTCGTTAGTACCATGTCTCACACATCTTTAGCACCTTTCTGATGACACTTGGCAGGCCGTGGGCACCATCTCGGGGACCCTGGAGTGAGTCTCGTCGCTCAATGCACTGCAATCTACTGACCTTGCCACCCGAGTGCGTACCCGGAGGCATGTATCGTCTGGGTCGACGCTCATGCCGATATCAACACTTTGGAGACAACGTCAAGTGGTATGTACCCCAGCTCACTCTACCCTCCAGGCTATACATATAACCCCCCAGGAAACATCCACGGGATGCCCGTTTCGTTCCTTCTCGGTGTCGGAGAGAAAGTCCCCGAGTTCTCGTGGGTCCGACCTGCACTGAAACCAGAGCGAATTGTCTACATTGGCTTGCGTGACGTAGACGCTGGGGAAAAGCGTATACTCAAGGAGAATAAGATCAAGGCGTTCTCTATGCACGAGGTAGATAAATATGGCATTGGAAAAGTGGTGGAGATGGCACTCGACCATGTAAACCCTAATCGAGACTTGCCTATTCATCTGAGCTTTGATGTCGACGCTCTGGACCCGTCCGTCGCACCGTCTACTGGTACACCGGTGAGACTTTGTTATGACCCACGTTCATCCTGAATTACTGGATCCATATCATCCAGGTACGTGGCGGCCTGACCTTTAGGGAAGGTCACTATATCTGCGAAGCCATTCATGAAAGCGGTCTTCTCGTGGGGTTAGATTTAATGGTTCGCCCTGCTCTCTAATCCTCACTGTACTCGTACTGACCCCATCACAGGAAGTCAACCCTTCTCTGGCGGATCCTGAGAGCGTCCGGCAGACTGTAGCAGTAGGCTGTTCCCTCGTTCGGGCAGCACTAGGTAATTGAACAACTTGTATTCATCATTCTGGATCTCATGCTCTTTCGAAAGGGGAAACTCTACTTTAAACTACCCCGGATCCACATCACCCTGGTGTATTATCAGATGCCAGTACTTGTGGTAAACAATGAACCGTTACCCAGTTATCCGTATTATCTTTCGGAGTTTTCACGAAATGCGATATGGGTTATGTTGACAGAATCCTATGGTCAATGTCGCCACCTTTAGCCGCACGGTGCGGCCATCTTTAAGGGGATCCTATCCTGCGACCATGTCATGAACACGGAATTCATAATAAGTCTCGACATTTGTGAATTCAACCTATTCCGGAGGCTACTAAAGGAAGCCGAGGAATGCTAGAACAATCGATCTAAGTTTGTAAATTCGAGTCCGAGGAAAAGCCGCGTCCGATCATAGACACATTTCTCGACAGACTAAACAAAAGTTCTTGCACAGAGAGATGTAATTCATGACTTGAATTGTTCGTTGAATTCTCTCCCAATGAGCATCCGCCTGATTTCCTGTGTGCCAGCACCAACAGCATAGAGCCTCGCATCTCTCAACATCCTGCCCATCGGGTATTCTGAAGACTATCTTAGAAGTGCCTGTAGAGATTACGATGCGGGAAAACTAACCGTTGATGTATCCATTACCGCCCAGGCATTGCATGCCTTCCATCGCCACTTCAATGGCTCTGTCAGTGCTGTATAATATTGCTCCAGCACAGTCCTTATGATGAACACATCAGAAATCAGCGGGTATCAACACGACATGCAACATACCTGACGACTGACGTGGCCCAAGTCACACGCCTTTGCCACTGCATACACATACGATCTGCTCGCGTTGATCTTTGTGTACATGTCTGCAATCTTGCCTTCACCGACATCTTAGCTGACGCTACCCACAGCAACACCGCTGGCTTACCTTGCATTAATTGGAATGTCCCGACCGGTTGGCCAAACTGTTTACGCTGATGAACATACTCGACGGCATAATCAAAGGACGCCTGCATCAACCTGCGGCCATTGATTTGATGGGAACATTCGATTCCCAAAGATCTTACCCTAATGGACCCCCGCTCAATACGAGACGCTCGAGATCGAGTCCTGACATGAGCACCCCCACGCCCTTGTTCACTTGACCGAGGACATTGTCTGGAAAAACGTTAGTGAGATGTTCTTAGCACAGCACAACGGCGCTCACCTTGAGGTACCTCGCAGTTCTCGAAGACCAGCTCACAGGTATCACTCCCTCTCATGCCGAATTTATCTAGTTTTTGATGAGTCGAGAACCCTTTGAATTCTTTTTCTATGATAAATGCGGTTATGCCTTTAGAGCCCAGCTCAGGTGCAGTTTTAGCATAGACGACGAGAGTCGAGGCCGAAGGCCCGTTGGTGATCCTACGAAGACATGAACGAGAGTAACATGCGTGAAAGGGGCCAGAAGCAAACCAGAATTTGTTGCCGTTCAACCTCCAGCCGCCGTTTATTTTATCAGCGCGTAGACTCATGCTAACGACGTCGCTACTGGAAAAACAAGTGTGAGCACACGGCTTGACGGGATACGAAAAGACATGCAATACCCGCTGCCTGGTTCGCTCATCGCAAGACTGCCTACTTTCTTGCCGGATATTAGATCAGGAAGATACTTTTCCTTCTGTTCGTCCGTGCCGTGTCGATGGATTTGGTTCACGCAGAGGTTTGAATGGGCACCATAGGACAGTGCGACTGAGCCAGATGCCCGTGAAAGCTCTTCCATGGCCAAGGTATGATGGAAATAGCCCAAACCCAGGCCGCCATATTGGGGAGAGACCGTCACGCCGAGCAACCCCATGTCTCCGAGCTTTTCCCATACATCCTGCGAGCTACGTGAGAACGGGAGGCAAGGTCGCAAGGTCGCTGAACTGACCACTGGAAAGGTGTTGGTTCTGTCGATCTCTGTTGCTCTTGGAGCAAGTTCGCGCTGCGCGAACTCGGAGATCGCGTTCCTGAACTGAAACACCACACCAATGAGTCTGAATGTCAATCACTACACATGGAACGATGTACCTCTGCTTGTTCCTCGCTCAGACCTGCGACGTCGGCGTTATATGTTGATGCATACCTGCGACCAGGGGAAAGACGAGAAGGGCGTATAGACCGTATACAACGGATTGGCTGCCTCACGAGAGATATGAAAGCCATCGGGTTTGTGTACAGCGAAAGCAACTTATGTAGCGCAGTTATATTGGTACGACGGACCATATCCGCGTCAAGGTCAGGGTATCACGTGAGTGATAACCACACGACTAAGATCACTCCATACAGAAACGATCGTGTTTCCATCAAAGCCAATGATTTCACTTGATACAAACTTTACGTTGTGTCGTACCTTGATAGTATTCGACGATGTGTCTGTCAAGGCGCACCCATTTCTCGAACCGTTCTACCCCCTTCAGGTCAAGATCGATGATGGAGACCGCGTGAGGAGAATCAACAGATGGATTTCCAAACGTATCAGATCGATGAATCCTGAATATAACAGAACAATCCTTGAACGTTGCAGAAAGTAGGTATGCCATGAGGTAAGTGTCCATGTTTTCAGGACAGGGTTGGGAGTGATCCAATGCACAATACACGGAGTGGTAAGAAGCGGCAAAATTTTGCCACTCTTCAAGAGACGGATTCCGCTCCATAGCTCCCAAACCATTAGAATTTGGGCGTGCCATGGCATGTAGCTTGACAATCCTTTCGATGTCAAGTGCGTCGAGTGAGCGCTGCAGCGTCGATATAATCCTCAGTGCAGGGGACCGAAGAAACGGCAATAGAGTCGTCGCGAGCGCTTCGTGAACGTCCGTTCTTGCCGATAGAAATTCGCCAACAGAAGAATACGACGTCTGAATACGAAAGTGAATCGAAAAGGAATGCCACTGGGGAGATTTCGCACCTCTGAAGGTCTTATCATTTTTCCAGAGACGAATATTTTCATATTGTTTAGCGTGCCATCGCTCTGTATCCAGCCGTTCCAAAGATCACAGATAGCCTTTTTCATGCGTGTTTCATCATTCGAGTAGAAATCCAACGGACAATATTGGGTAGGAAGGGCCTCATCTCTGGACTTGAAACGAGCGTGCATACAGAATCTGCACGTGGATGTCTTCGTCTTTACGGTCTCCGAGGACAAATGGGCGGGGTTGGGCATGAAGCCCCACTTGGGCTACGAGGCGATGCGCGTTATGATACTGTCGTCATGCAGCGCAATTTTGACCGAACCTTTATCTCGATCGCCAGAATATCCGCACCTCCAATGAGATTCGTAGCCAGTATACCCTTTCGTCGAGCCTTGTCGATCTGGTCTTTCGCTCGTCGCTCGGCGGGGCGGTCACCGTCACGCAGCGACTCGAGTGCTGCTAACCAGCCGGCATCTAAGAGTACGACATCCAGGTCGGGAAGGAATTCCGAAGGCACGAGAGCGGTAATGACTGTGTTGTGGAAGGCGATGACTGGGTCATCATCTTCATTCATTGTTTCATCTTGTGGAGCCTCCTTGAGCGACGTTTTACGTAGGCGCAGTATCTTGCCCGTAAAATGAGGGTGGGAAGGACCCGTATAAGAGAACACGAGAGTCGATCCGCCTTCTGAGAGATAGGCCCAGTCCTGCGGAAGGCTCTGGGTGACATCCACCCGAGCCATGTCGACTTTGGCGGAAGGAAATTCCTGTACAAATACAAGCAAGTCAGGTAGAACATCGACGACGAGTGGGTCATCCGAATTTTTAAAAGTTGACTCATGACATTCATGTCAGGTGGTCAAAGCGCACTGTGGGTCAACGCCAGAACGAATTCGACGAACAATGCAAGTCTGCGGTATTTCAGAGGCAGCCGGTCGTTCCCTGGGCCCACTTGCTCATCCGTTGCATTGAACCAGTATGCGCTCACGAACAGCGTTGACTGCTAAGCATACTTCCAAGCAAACCAGTCCCGCGGAACATCCTGCTCGCAATGTCAAGCGCATTACTACTCCCAAAAGTCCGAACACCGTCAAGCAATCGAACGAGGTTCCCGAGGTACGCCTCACGCCGTGTGGTGGCATCCCGAATACCAACGTGACATCTCTAGGAACGCGTAAGATATCATTTTGATGGATCGTATCACAAGGGCCAGAAGGTGCCAGAACCCCCGGAAGTGCGCCCTCCACCCCTTTCGTTGAAGGACCTCGAGTGTGTTCGAAAACTAGGCAAGCCGGCGCGTACGATGCGACATTGTATACCGACTGACCATACTGATAGGCACTGGTGCTTATGGAAGCGTTCTGCTCGTCCGTGTAAAGCCTAGGGAGGAGAGTCATAAAATGGACCGACCGGGTTCTTTGTTTGCCCTCAAAGTCTTGCAAAAGGAGGACATACAGAACTTTGACAAAGTATGTATCATCTGAATAAAACTTGATGCGCACGTCACTGACATTGAATCCACGCAGCATTATCCAGATGATACTGACGCGGAAAGAGAAAGCCTGTGTGAGCTCTCGTGGAGCCCCTGGGTCAATGGCGTTGTTGCCACATTCCACGACTCGCTCAACCTCTACCTCATGCTGGAATGCATACCGGGAGGGGTGCTCCACGACATCATTCACCATCGCGGGCCTCTCGATGCAAGTACGGCGCGCTTTTATTACGCCAACATCGTGTGTGCCTTGGAATTTCTGCACGCCAACGGAATAGCGCATCGTGACCTGAAACCGGCCAATATCCTCATCAAGTCAGATGGATACATTTGCCTGGTAGACTTTGGGCTAGCGAGGCCTGAAACTACGTCTCAAACTTGGTCACTGGTCGGCACGCCGGTTTACATGGCGCCTGAATTATTTATGATTCAGGCTGGCATCGGTCGCGGGGTGGACTGGTTTTCGAGTGGTGTGATCTTGTATGAAATGGTCACCAAACGAATGGCAAGTACCGTGTTTCGGACGTATGACTATTCTCAACATGAAGTCATTTTCTAGCCGTTCTATGGAAAGGAGGAGGAGCAAGTCTACCTGCGCATTGCCAACAAAAAGTACAAATGGCCCAGAGATATTCGTGTTGGGAAATCACTCAAATCAATCGTTGCTGGTCTCCTCACGCACGACACCTTGAATCGACTCGGCGTTGCTCAGCCGGTTGCGGAACACCCCTGGCTAAGCGGGATTGACTGGAAAAAGATGAACGGTCACAGTTATATTGTTTGTCCATTTCGCGTACGCTCTGTCGAGAAAACCCCTAGATTTGTTTCGCAGGCACCGTGGATTCCGGGCGACGTGCGTCTTACTGAAATGTGGCAAGACAAATGCCTTCCTTCGCAACAAAGGGTACCTGATTTAGAGATCGTTGCCCCACCTGAATATCTGAAGCACGACCGTCGGCTACCCCAAAGGAAGAAAAGGGAGGATCAACCAGCGACACCGGGTGATGGTCAAGGCGGGCAGTGATGAGAGAAATAAAGTGACTGATTACGACCGAAGTATGGTAGGAATTACAAGCGATGTGATATACTGATACAGTATGGGTCATGCGGTACACAGCCGTAGTTGTCCGCACAATTGCACCAGCGGTTTGACATGTCTCGTGCGTCCCCGATCACATTCGTCGTCACTTTGGATCTCGTCGTCGGTGGAGGAAGGGGAGTAATAATCCGAATCGTCGCATTCTGAATCTATATCAGATTCGTCGTCGTCGTCCATTGGACATGGCGTGCAATCGGGAGGTGGTAGGAACTGGTTTCGATACCAGCGCCCCAAGAACACCTTGATGTCGGTGGACAGACCGAGGTACTCGACGTTACGGGCGAGACCATCCCAGTGGATGATGTCGTTGTCGAGAGCTTCTTGGATGTCGTCGGTGTTTCCGAGGTACATCCATCCGAAGAGGATGTGGATGGACGAGGGGTCTGGTACGGGGAGGAAGATGGTGGGATGCGAGGGCGGAGAGGGGAGTAGCCGGGGAAGTCGGCTTCTGGGGACGTGGAGGGGGACAGAGGGATGAAGACGTGACGCGGAGATGGACTGGATGAGGTCCGTAGGGGGGATGCCGTTCAAGAGGCCCTTGAAGAAGAGCGACTTGGCAGAGAGACGTTCTCTGTGCAGCTGGGGGAACGTCAGGGATGGTAGAGACAGGTGCGACGAGGACATACGGAAAGGGTGACGCAGTGGGCTGCGCTGGTGCTCTGGAGTGGGATGACTGTGGGTGGGATGAGGAGAGGGACATGGAGTCGGTCAGAGGACGTACTGAGAGTGCAGTCTGGGTCCATGATCGAGTATGGGGTTGAAGGAGACGACCGATGACTTTATATGATAGCGGCATGTTTTAAAAGCACCGACGTTGTCCGTCGGTTTCGGTGGCAATAGGCTCGGTCGGCAAACTCGGTGTCAATTCGGCATTGGCGCGGTAGGTAGTCGGCATCTTCGGTATCTATTCGGCAAGATCGGTTCGGAGGCAATAAGTACTCGGGGGTCGAGAACAAGGGTTGACTCAGTCAGCCATGGTCGATCTATTTGACGTCAATCC
>JBBPLP010000384.1:0-24042 GCA_038089875.1 Fistulinella prunicolor
GAAGTGTTTTTTAAACTCAGCTCTAAAGCGGAGTTGATATACTAATTACTATACAGTTATTAGTAAGCGTTTCACATGTATCACGTGCACTACGTATGTCCATATGTTACTACGCTGAGTTCTATTTAGATCGGCACATGCCGCATCGGTGTTCCCTAATGGTACTTGCCAAGTATGGCTAGGTATAAGTCACGTTCAACAGTGTGTCTCATGTCTGCATCATCTCCCGGGCGTTCCCATGGATGATCCATGCGCGCGCCCAGAACCCCAAGCTGGGCGTCACGTGTGGCGAGGTGCTTGATGCTGTCTCCGCGTACATGTACGAAGATGTGGCGAAGCATGAGTACGAGCACCAGCTGGCAGTACGGAAACACCAGATCTGGGATAGCTACAAGTTCAACCGGTCGACGGACTCGAATGCACCCGGGGGACGACTGGGCAAAGGACTGAAGCAGCTTGACTGGCTCAGCTCAGCATCGCAGTTCGGGGGGCTCGTGGTGCACGATCCGTTCGTGAAGGAGCATTGTGGGGACGTGTTGCCATGCACGTTTGAGCTCAAGTGTTTACCGAGTTATCCAGTGACGGCAGAGGAGCTGCGCGAGCAGCAGCATCGGCCAGAGAATCTGCCACACCACCACAACCGAGGTCGAAGTCTGAGCCGGCCTGCGAGCGGTGCTACCAGCAGCCATCCGCCTTCCCCACCATCGTCTCCGCAATTGACGACAGTGCGCGCAATCTCGGAGGACGATGACAACAACAACAACAAATGAGGTTGGAGAGGGAAGATTTATTGTTTTCTTGCTGCTTTTTTCGTCTAATCATATATGCCCTTGGTTCACATCATAGTATTGCACCTTATTCGTCACTTTATTTCCGTTATATCATACTTTGTTCTTTCTTTCCTTTTCTGTTTTCGATTGCTACCCCTCATCAAAATTCCCCTTGTCATGTCGCAGTACAAAGAATAAAGGCACTAACCTGATCACTCATGGATACCCTTAAACTACTACAGAGCATGCAGTAGAAAGAGAGTAGCTTCCTACAGTGTACAATGTGTTTTTCATCATTCCACTAATGTAAACATTAAGCAGTACATACATCATTGCTGCTTCATGCATATGGCAAGTATATCATAGACACAGTATAAGAGGGCATCATATAACAAATACCCCACAAGCCGAGAGATATCATGTAGAACAACTAGGAGCATAACAAAGAAAAAGTTGTTTGAATGAACTCTCATGATGATCATCTCCATGGGCATTTAGATACGTTCGCCATGGAGGTGGCGAGCTAGGGACAGATCCTTGGGTTGACTGCAAGACAGGTGAGTATGGGTGAGCAAGCAAGGGGTGGGGCTTACATAGTAACCCACTTGGTATGGATTGTAGCCAAGTTGGTGTCCTTGAAGAGGGAGATGAGATAGGCTGCACGCAGAGTCAGTCATGAACCGAGCATAGAATTAAGGATGTACTCACTCTCGCTGGCCTCCTGAACTGGTGCCAACACGCCGAGGACTGGAAATGAAGATTGGTCTGGAGTCTGGACGATGACTCCAACTTAATTAGCAAACATGTCGACGACATGGCAATGAATAGACAAACCTTGAAGTCCTGAGCAATTTCCCGGACAAGCCTCTGGAAAGGCAGCTAGCAAATCAAAAGCTCAATGGACTTTTGGTACCACCTGCCAATTTCACCGGTGTTAAGCCCACTCTTCATTGTTGTTGTTGTCCACCCACTCCTCTGTATGCCCAGGATCGGCATACTATTGGCATATGGTCACGTGCATGATACTATACCTCTGTCACTTGCCATCGAGATACATCTTGTTCCTGTACCTCATAATCCCCCTGCTTGCAGTGTCTAGAGGAAGCAGGAGAATTGCAATCAACTTGAATGCAGCATGTGCAGCACAGAACATGGCATGTATGCCATTAGATTATAGGACCGTAGCTGAGTGGTTACGACAACAGATTTGAAATCTGTTCCTCTCTAAAAGGTGCAGGTTCAGATCTTGCTGGTGTCAGTCTTTTTTTTCTGTGCCCCTGTAGCTGATTTCTTACTTGTAACAACTTTTTAATTGTGTCAATCATATATTACAACTTATCCCGGAGGGCAGCGCAGCACACAAGGTGCTATAGCCGAGCGGTTACGGATTTGAAATCTGTTTCTCTCTGAAGGGCACAGGTTCAAATCTTGCTGGTGTTGGTCCTTTTTTTTCTGTGCCCCGTTTCTTACGAGTCCATACTCATAACAACTTTTCAAATTGTGTCAATCGTGTACCACACACTCTGTCACGTCGCAGGTTGGTTAGGCAGTTGGGGTGGTATAGTAGAGAGGTGTTGGGATTGGCCAGGTACGTGTGACGTATCGCAAGATGTGCTGACCCTTCTCCTTATGTTCCTCAGACGTCGATTACACTCAGGTTCTTGTGCTTGCGCTCTCCCCCTCACTCGACGCTCACCGTTACATCATCAGTCTCAATCACTTTGTCTCCGTCGCTTCCTCTATGCTCTCTGACGGGTGGCCAGTGTTCCAAATCTGCTAATTGCCAAATGGAGTAGGAAGTCAAAGCGAAAGTCGAGCACGGTTGTCCGACAGCTTTCCATAGCAGATCTCATTGCGAGAACAGAGCACCCCGGTTGACTCAATCTCTCCAGCAGTGGGAACTTGGAGCCTGTTCCAAATTGGTGACCACCCAAATCAACTTCGGAGGATCCTGTAAGTACAGGTAATACAGGTAATACTTATCTAAAATTTCCGCTGCATTAGCAAATATGGACTCGAAAACACTCACATTTAATTGCTGGGTCCATGGTCAAGGGGTTGACAGGATCTTCCCCGTCGAAATTTCGAACACGAAGACTGTCGGGGCTCTTAAAGAAGCCATCAAGGACAAGAAACAGGACTTTCGCCACATAGACGCAGATTCTCTCATGCTTTGCAACATTTCCCTCCCATCTGGTGAAGAAGAGGCAGAGCAGGAGCAGGAGCAGTGGACTCCGAGCGGTAAACTGCCACTCCAAGGACGAATGAAGTTATCTACGCTTTCCTCCGATGCTGATGAGATGGAACGGCTTATTGTCGTTAGTGCACCTGGTTCTTGTGCGTTTCTTCTGTTGTCATTGATGGCAAACTTATTTGCGCGACCTGAACCCTCTGTGGTCTTCTCAGATATGATTCTCAGCTGCTGGGAGCGCAGTGGCACGACTGATGGCATCTTCCAGGTCGAAATTTCGACCACCCAGACCGTCGCAGCCCTCAAAAAAGCCATCAAGAATGAGCTTCTGTTACGCCCTCAAGAGATCAAGGGTAAGGCAACGCTGGCGGACCGTTCTCAAGCTTACAACGAGCAAGGCGAAGGAGATGATGAGAGAGGAGGCGGGACCTGACGAGCTCAATACCCTTATGCTAGGAGCAAAGAGAGCTAAGAACCGAATGGTCAAGACTGGAGAGAATCCAGCTTGAACAGACAGGTTTATATATTGCAAGAAAGTGCGCACAGACCATGCTGTGTACTACTATACATGGAAGTATTAAAGAAGAGAAGGGACGGAGATTAAGTACATGAGGTATGATGTCATAGATAAAAGATAAGAGTCTAGACCAGTCACGTGATCTGGGTCTGGACTAAGTCACGTGATCCTTGTCATGTGATCGGACAGGGGTTAAGTCACGTGACCTCGAAAAGTAGGGTTAGGTGTGGAAAATAATTAGGTTTAGGTTAAGGTGGAGCGTAATGCGTAACAGCTTCTGGCTCACCTTCGTGACATACACGCAGCTTCCCTCGTTCTTTACAAAGTTTCCCTGCCGCATAACTCGCTTAAGGATGCTCTCAGCACTAGCACGGTCTCCCGCCTGGGAACACTTTTATGCGGCGAGCAGAAGCTGTCAACTGTTTTCACACCGCCACCTGCAGACGACCATCTCCACCTCATTGTTGGTACGCAGCGCTTCGATTTGAACTCGACTTCAACGATAACCATTCTTTGCATATGCAGAGAGTTACATGTATTTTTGTTGCTGGATTCGAGGAGCAGAGCCCGCAAACTCCTTTGAAGTCTGAGTATCGATAAGGGCCAGTGTTGACGGCCTCAAGAATGCAATCAAAGCGGCATTTGGTAAAAACCATTATCTACCTCCAGATCACATAACACTCTACAAAATTCCAATAAGCGATGAAACCGAGCTCTGCGAGGGTCTCAGCACTCTAAGATGGGGCAAACTTCTGAAGGGGTATGAGTCAGTGAGGGAGGCCTTTGATGACATTGCGTTCTTACAAAGGCCATGCGTTGTCGTGGAGTTGCTCAACGAAAGTAGGGAAAGCCATGATGGTGTTGATCTGTACTCACCCGAAGTTCAAAGACCAGGAAATCTTCTCCACTGGAATACCGTCATATTGGGAATAACGATCCGATTACGATCGAGAACCTGCCACGCCACCGAGTCCGAGGTCGAAGTCGGAGTCGGCCTGCGAGCAGTGCTACCAGCAGCCACCCACCTTCCCCACGATCGGCATCGGACGGTGTGCACGGTCTGGGAGGATGATGACGACGATGAATGAGGTTGGGGAGGGAAGATTTATTGCTTTCTTGCTGGTTTTTTTTCGTCTGATATATGCCCTTGGTTCACATCATATCACACCTTACTCGTCACTTTATTTCTGTTATATCATACTTTGTTCTTTCTTTCCTTTTCTGTTTTCGATTGCTGTCCCTCATCAAAATTTCCCTTGCCATGCTGCAGTACAAAGAATAACGGCACCAACCTATAATTGCTGATCACTCACGGATCAAACTACAGAGCATGTAGTGGAAGGAGAGTAGCTCCTTACATATGTACGACATGTTTTCATCATTCCACTAACGTGAGCGTTAAGTATATCGCTGCTGCTTCGTGCATACGGCAAGTATGTCATAGACGTAGTATAAGGGGGCATATAATGAATACCCCACAAGTCGAGAGAGATAATGTAGAATAACTAGGAGCATAGAAGAGGAAACATCGTTTGGATAAACTGTTGGCATCATAATCGTCTCCACGGGCATCTAGGTACGTTCACCGCGGAGGCGGCGAGCGAGGGACAGATCCTTTGGTTGGCTGCAAGATGGGTGAGTATGGGTGAGCAAGCAAGGGGACGTGGGGGCTTACATGGTAACCCGCTTGGCATGGATCGCGGCCAAGTTGGTGTCCTCGAAGAGGGAGACGAGGTAGGCTGCACGCAGAGTCAGTCATGGACCGAGCATAGAATTAAGGATGTGCTCACCCTCGCTGGCCTCCTGAAGGGCCAACACGGCCGAGGACTGGAAACGAAGATCGGTCTGATTGTGACGACGTGATTACCAAACATATCGAGGACATGATAAGGCTTAGACAAACCTTGAAGTCCTGAGCAATTTCTCTGACGAGCCTCTGGAAAGGCAGCTTGCGGATCAAAAGCTCAGTGGACTTTTGGTATCGTCTAATTTCACGGAGTGCGACAGTGCCTGGACGGAACCTATGAGGCTTCTTGACGCCTCCGGCAGCATGGGGCTAACGACGACGGGTAAGTGGACGACGACGGACATCATAGCACATGTACTCACAGTCTTTGAGCTCCCAGCCTTGTGGACCTGCTTAACGGCGAGTTGCTTGCGTGGTGCCTTGCCACCAGTGGTCTTGCGAGCGGTTTGCTGTAATTACCAAAAAAGGTAAGTCTCCGAAAACATATATGAAGACACTGGAAGTTCAGACGGAGGGGAATGATGAATGAGATCTGCTCTCGGAAGGCTGTGGAGGGGTGGAAGCACGGGAACGTCGTTTCGAACCTCCGTGCTGCCATCTTTCCGTGTTCCGTGCCGCGTATGGCTATGGCGTCACAGCCCCTGACACTGAACACCACCTCCACCCAGACATCCGCGACGACAACACCACCTCCTTCTCACTTCCAAAAAATGGGAAACAGAATCTGAATGCAGTGTGTGCTTACCTTTGTGCGTGCCATCGAATTAAATGTGCTGTGTCTCAGGAAAATCGAGGGGTGTGTATGGGTGCAGCAGAGATGGTGGTGGTTGAGAGGAAAGAGGGAGGGGGGAATTTCTGAGACACATCCTCCTTAAAAGGTGGCCCTTCCACTCGATTTTACGCTCCCTTTGTGACTCCAATTCCCCGCTCGTTTTGCGGTGCTTTGTGGTCAGTGCGTCCCTACCGCAGCACGGACAGAGCAAAAGCCATTCCACCGCCACATGACAAATACATGTCAACAATAAGCCAATGATTGTCTGCAAACAAATACGTCTCGAGTCGTATCAAAACATGGTTCCTGTCCTTCTGCCACCAAACTCGGTGCCCCGACCATCCCAGTCGGCCTTGGAATGGACGCCAAAACGATATCTGACGGGTCCACAACCACCCCCGACAGACGATGCAAAAGTCCTCGAACAAGAGCTCGCTGCAGCACGCCAACTCGCGGACGGTAAAGCGGTCAAGAAAACGAGACCCCGTCGGACGGTCGATTTCAACGGCGGCATGGGCAGATGGGCACTGGTACGCACTCGTCCTTGGCACGGAGCTGCACAACTCAGTCTTCGTGCTCCTCCTAGTTGCGGAAACACCGTCCTAACCCGACATATGTACCTTATATGAGACCTGCACCACCCTACATAGTTGACGTAGGGATGATTTCCAACCGATACGATCGTGTAGACGCTGAACGAATGATAATGTTGATTAGCTTCTCCCTCCGATCGCCTACCCGGGCAATGCATCGACGTCGCTGTGCACCAAGTTCATACACACCTCGACGAACAAGATTCGTTGTCCAGTCAACGTCGTGACGGTCCGTTCCAAGCTTATCATCCGTGTCGCGTGCGTACAGACCTGACTGATCGCCTTGTTCTTGTTCTTTTAGTGGACGCCCGAGGGAAGACGTGTTCTGACCGGCTCGACGAGCGGCGAGTTCACGCTCTGGAACGGCCTGACGTTCAACTTTGAGACCATCTTGCAGGCGCACGATTCCGCCATCCGTGCCTTTCAGTTTACCCATTCGGGCGCCTACCTCGCGTCGGCAGACCAGAGCGGCATCATCAAGTACTTTCAGCCGAACATGAACAACTTGAACGCGTGGCCGGGTCATCGGGAGGCGATTCGTGGGCTGAGTTTCAGTCCAGACGATGGCCGGTTTGCGACGGCGAGCGACGATGCAACCATTCGAATATGGGATTTCGAGGAGAGTAGAGAGGAACGCGTTTTGACCGGTGCGTGAGCCTTTGATGGCATCGGCGACTTGAACGTTCTGATTTTTATTTTCAAGGTCACGGCTGGGACGTCAAATGCGTCGAATGGCATCCGACCAAGGGTTTGCTCACTTCTGGCAGCAAAGACAACCTGATCAAGTTTTGGGACCCTCGCACTGGCACGGTTCTCTCCACGCTGTAAGTCGTGCCTTTAACATTATATTTCACCCTCCCAACCTATGGCATCGTAGTCACCAGCATAAAAACACGATCCAAGCCCTTGCTTGGTCCCCGAACGGCAACCTCCTCGCCAGCGCCTCGCGCGACCAAACCGTGCGTGTCTTTGACATCCGCGCCATGAAAGAATTTCGCGTCCTCAAAGGACACAAGAAAGAAGTCTGCTGTACGTCCAACCTGCTCACACCCCATTCCGCCCTGACATCCACCCGATCTTCCCCACAGCCGTCGCCTGGCACCCCGTCCACCCGATCCTCGTTTCCGGCGGCTCCGAAGGCGCCATCCTCCACTGGGACCTCACCGGCCCCGAACCCTCGCCCCTCCAACCCGCCCTCGCACCCCGCGCGACGCTCTCCCAAGCCCACGACTCCAACGTCTGGGCGCTCACGTTCCACCCGCTCGGACACATCCTCGTCACCGCGTCCAACGACCACACAACGCGCTTTTGGTCGCGTGAGCGTCCGGGCGATGCGAGCTCTGTGTTTGCCGGCGGTGGTGAGAAGCCGCCTGAGATGGTCGATTTGAGCGGGCAGGACGACGAGGAGGACGTGATGGTGCCTGGGTTTAGTTATGGGGGGCCGGGGCAGGGACAGGGCGGTGGGTTTGGGAGCGGGTTTGGGATGGGAGGTGGGGCGGGCGCTGGGATGAACGGCGCCGGACCGCGGTGGTGGGGTCGGGACGAGGACGCTCCGGGCGTGGCAGCAGGCGCAGGCGCAGGCATGGGGAACGGGTCTGGAGGGGGTACAGCGCCAGACGGGTTCGGGTACCGCGCAGCGTCGTTTGGGGCAGACGATGCGATGAACACGGACGATTTCATCCCCGGGTTGGGCGCCGCCGAGGGTGCGGGTGCGGGCATGGGGAACACGACGCCCGTCGCACCGAGACAAAGCGGTCCGTTACCGCCACAGGAGGATATCTGGTCTGGTGGAGGCAGCGGTGGCGGCAATGGACGAAACGAGGATTGGGGAAGCGTCGGAGGCGGACGAAGGGGGGGCGGTGGGTACTACGATCGACGAGGAGCTTCTCGGAGAGGTCGCTATTAATCTCGTACACTTATCCGTCGTCGCGAGCGCCATGTTTGTATTCCTTTCCGATATTCAAAATATTGGACCCAATACATCATCGATTCAGTGTGTATCGCATTTACACGTCGACCGTCAAAAAGTGGTGCAATGATGGTGAAACCAGTCTAGTGTGGACCTGCATAATGATAGTAGATACGAGACCCTCATTCCAGGATGAACATGTACCAAGGAAACTGCAAGGAAGAAAAAGGGAACCCATGTGGCGAGGGAAATTAAGTGGAAAGGGAGGTCATTGTGTACATTTACATGGACGAGAGAGAGAAAGAAGAGAAAAATCGAAGGACCAAAAAGGGTGGAAGAGATGTAGCATGTAGTGTCCAAATATGGTTATGCTGTGAGGATAAAGATGGAAAAAAAGGAAGATGTTTTATCGTGAGGGTTGTTGTGGATGGTCATGAAACGACGAGCATACGTCGTGTTATCGTATCGTAATCAAAACGATAGTCAAAACGAGTCTATGATGCCGCAAAGCCTTTAGGACCTGGCGGCATCGCCGTATTCTCCAAGGCGCGCCAGGGATGACTATTACCCGCGCACGGCCGTAGGCGCTGTGGCGCTCGAGTCAAAGGGAAACCGAGCAGGCAAGTCGTGTGCATGAGATGAGAAGTTCTGAGGAGAGGAATGGGATAACAGGTAGCTTTCGACGCTCGAGGCCGACTGAGAACGAGGACGCGTTTCGGATGACTCCTGGAGCAAAGGATCTGCACCCGTGTAAAAACAGAATCTGAGCGCGCAAATCAACATCGAGGAACAACAGACGTGATGTAAAAACGAACTGGTCAAGGAGCTGCTTGTAACTCGTGTCACTTCCGGAGCTGCCAGAAACAGGCGAAAACAACGGCGTGCAAGAAGTGGAAGTGCCCGCGGAACTCGTCTGCGAGGATTCGTAAGGCGTCGACTCCTCGCTCCCGCCATCATCGACTGGCATGATCTGTATCGATAATGGTGGTTTCAACATAAATTGCTGAGGCGAGCTCTTCGTAGCGATGAGCGGATAGGAATGTGTCCGCGGTAAATGGGCAGCACTGTCTTTGCTCGTGACATCAAACTTGAGAGGCGACCCGGTGGGTGTCCTCCGCAAGGTTGGAGATCCCTCCGTGGCCTTGTCAGCACAGCCCCGACGATGATTGCGCTCCCGACCATCCTGCAAGCGAGACAGGCTAGGGCTATCAAGCAGAGATGGTTTTGCCTCAGAGCGAGCTGGTGGGGTTGGCGTAGCGTTCATCGCTTCTCGCGGTGATCCAAGAGAAGCGGGAGGAGGCTGGGGTCGTGGAGGGGGTGTAGCCTGCTCGGTCTCATGGGATTTTGGAACATTGGACCATGGCGCAACGGCCGGGCTAGCAGTAGCCGGGACGACAGATGGATATGTATGCATGCGCGTATGGCGGCTAGATTGAGGTGGGGCATTCTTTATCCATTGCGTCTGGTACGCATGAGCGAAATCATATCGAGTGGACGACGACTTTGCAAAGGAAGAATGCTGGTGATCAGCGCTGAATGAGCGGCCGAGTCGATAGGGCGCAATAGGGGCGGGAGTAGATCTGGTCTTCGCGAGGTCCTCTAGCCTCAAGTTCAAGTCTTTGAGGCTTTTTTCGTTGTCGACCGCACTCGAAGGCTCCGAGGGGCGCGCGAGGACAAATTTGATGTGATAATTCTGTCCCGCGTTGTTATCCCAGAACTCCTGCCCTGCGACAGTGTACCGCAACGCAATGTATATTGTCTTCTCTTCGATGCGTGACCAGATATCGCATAAACGGATGGTGAATGTGAACACATCAAAGGCTCCGCCCTGGATCGATTTGTCATATCGCGCTGTGATCTCGCTCGTCGTTTGCCACCAGTCCAGTGTGAAACGGACGGCCAGCCATTTTTCATACGCGATGTTGCGAACATGTACGCTCCCGGTGATGGTACGCTGATCCTGAGAAAATGCCAGCTCCTGTAGTGCGACGTGGTCGTCCTTCCTGGGAGATGAGGGCATGTTGGGAACCAACATCTTGACCTGTCGGGTTTCACGGGCACCGCCTCCATAGATGAACGATGGGAACTCGTCTCCGCTTGTATCGCTGGTTGGACTACCGTCTCTTGACACCGCCAGTGGTTTTTGCTCTGCCAGGAAGAGTTTGACATGCTCAAGTTTGGCGTCGAAGTGAACAGCCTTGGTATGGGTGGGCGTAGCTGGCTCGCTCTTGGCAAAGGAACCATCCGTGACGACATGCAGCTCTGGCCGCCGAGCACTCTTGAGTGACGATTTGACAGGCTGACCAGACTTTTTTCGGATAGTTTGGGGGGGTTGTTTTACGCATGGCGTGCCTGCAGCCGGTGCCGAAGGGGGAGTGACACTGGGACTGGACGTGTGACGTGCTTCCTTGCCGATCGATCCTTCCAACCTTAATTTTCCGACTTTGCAGAAGGGGGAACGTTTAAGGATGGGAAAGGGACGCAGCGTGTCTTCGTCGTCGGACGGATCACGTAGAGGTGTTTGCTTCCTGATTTCTAGATCCGAGAACGAGTGCCTGTCGGCTGGTGGTTTGACAGGCGTGGAAGCCGGCGCGACCGGAGCAAATATGTCGCGGGAGTCGATGACAACAGAGCGCTGAGAGGTGATGCGCTTTGAACGGGGGATGATGATAGGACGTATTTCATCCGAAGGTGTGGAGGACGAACTCGACTCCGAGTCGTGGCGCATATAGGCCGTCGAACGACAGTCAATATCGTCAGCGTGTAGGGTGCTTGTGTCTGATAATGATGTGTCAGAGAGGGCGAGCAGGGGGGTCGCGCGTGCACTTCTGCATGGTACGTGAGGGAGTGGACCAGCTGCGGTATTAGAAGTTTGTGTGTAGGTAGATCCAAGGGTTGGGAATGGGATCACGGACGTGTCCGTTACGCAAATCGTCGTCGAGGACATGCTGATCACTAGGCTGGAAGGAGCTGTGAGCGACGAAGGCACAACGAAGGGTGGTGGCTGACCTGAATCGGGGGCTCAGAAGGAGGTGAAGAGAGACATGGCGCAATAAAAGTTGTGGGGATAGCCTAGAGAGGGTCGAGTCTGGTGTCAGTCCGATTCTAGACCAGTGTGATGCTCCACGCCGGCCGTGTTTGAGAAAAGAACGCACAGAAATAGTCCGGGCGAGAGCGCAGCCTAGATGTCAGCCACTGAAAAACAGTGACAGTAGTCGTGAAAGAAAGGAAAGTCGTCGTCCGAACTCAAAGGACAAATTTGCAGCATTTGTCATTCGACTGGTGTATCTTTTCATATCGGCACAGCCACACAACAGATGGCGACATTGTCACATCACCTTGTGCTTATCGTCCCATGACTCCCTTCCATCCCCCGTCCCATCCCCACGGCGCCCTTCATGCCATCGTCGTAGCGCCATCAGCGTGCACCCTTGCAGCCAGGACAAACTGCGACCACATATCAACGCAGATGAGACGAAACCTACTTACGTATCAGCTGCCGACTGGTAACGAGAGTATATAATTCTTATCACAGATATGTACCCACCTACATAAATTGGTGTGCGACTTCACGCTCGATCGGGTTTCTCGAAACTCGTTCGAAATCAGACGTTGTCCTGACTCCTGAGAACACCGCCTATTTCACCGACAAACGAACACGACAGGTGTCAGGGCGTGTTTTGAATTTCGATCCTTGCTCCACGATAAGGGACATCCACTTTATCTGACCCACCATAGGCCTCGGCCCGCTCCCGCCTCTCTAGCACCATTCGTACCAACGTGTCCTCGAACGTTCGTCCTTTCATCATATTGTCACCATGAATACACACAAGCTTTATTTGACCGCTCACCCATTAAAACGTTTGCTAAGTTGGGTCGCTCTTATCTTTCTATCAGGTAACCGGTGCCGCTTAGCACCACCGGTCACGGCTCTGTCGAGTATTCAACGTTCGACGTCCACCACCGTGCCTTACGTGCGATGGTGTAAGGCTCCTGTGCAACCTTGATTTCGTGCTTCATCACCGTTTCTTGAATAGCGCAAATTAATGTTCCCGTGTCGTTCGCGACCGAGGAACGACGGCTTTTCTTTCCACCGCTTCTGACATGACAGAACCGACGTCTGACAAGCGGATTCAGCTCCAACGCACGTTGACGGTCGAGTAGTGCTCGGGATGACATGAAAACAATGAAATACATTACATATAGTGGTGCCCATCCTATGCCCTGAATATATGCGTAATTATTAGCGGTGAACGAGAAAGAGTTACGTGCAGATAAGACCTGCTTGCCATCATGAGGCTGGTCAGGGTGTTCGGGACTCGACCCAGGGTTCGACCATCTCCACCTTAAGTGTAGTTACCACACCAAACATGGACCGGTCTGCGCATGGAACACAGATTAGCAGCACTGCGATTATCGTGCAGAAGAGTCCAAGAATCCAGTGAGTCTTCCTTACATTCCACCGTGGCCCATGTACGTGTTCTGAGTTCACTGCTGCTAGTCACTGTGCACCCTTGGTCGATCAGAAGAGGGTTGTCCTACCATAACACCGATCTTGCGGGTCTCGGAACGCTCACATTCTCCTTTACCTTGGTGGCACATTGTCAAACGAACTACAGGAAGCACCTCTCTTCTTGGCGCCTTGGATGGTCGTTTGAGTGGCCCATAACACATGTCACGGCAGAAATATGCCGAGTCTCGTCCGATCAACTCCGCTTTAATCCCGCCATACCCGCTGACATAATGACATCCATGGCGGAAGGCTTCCGACGAGTTCGTTCTCGGCGTCCTCCTCCCATTCCGCCTTCCTTTTTTTTTCGTTCGCCCGTACAGATTAATATATTATGGCACCTACCGACGAGCTCGAGTACCTCAAGAGTTTGGTCACTCAGCTGAACGAAAAGATTCGCTCGCTCGAGGAGAGAACGAAGCATGTCGCGCAGGGGCCCAAGACACCCGCGCAACAGCTCCGCACCATCCTCGTGGGCCCTCCTGGCTCCGGTATGTGCCACCCCACCCCACTTTTCCATTTCACCTACCTGCCCCTATAAATATGCGTCATGCTGACGTGCCGTATATCTCATGTCGGGCTCGTCTGGACGTAGGCAAGGGTACGCAAGCCCCACGGATACGTGACGAGTTCTGCGTGTGCCACCTTGCGACGGGCGACATGCTTCGTGAGCAAATCGCCCAAAAGACCGACCTCGGTAGGCAAGCCAAGAAAATCATGGACGTGGGCGGACTCGTGAGCGACGATATCATGGTCGGGATGATCAAGGACCAGCTAGAGAACAACAAGGCTTGCAAGAACGGGTGAGACCGGACTCGCTTCCATGCCGTCATTCGTTGTACGCGTCCTGACGCGCCTGCTCCCAGGTTCGTTCTCGATGGGTTCCCCCGTACCATTCCTCAGGCGGAGAAACTCGATGTCATGCTCGAGAGTCGCAAGGAGAAACTGGACAATGTCGTGCAGCTCCAGATTGACGACCAACTCCTCATCTCACGCATCACAGGCCGCCTTATTCACCCCTCTAGCGGCAGGACTTACCATAAAGAGTTCAAGTGGGTCCCGCTTCTCCATCGTATGACGTACCTTTCTTAGTGCGATCGCATAGCCCTCCCAAGAAGCCTATGACGGACGATGTCACTGGCGAACCGCTCATCCAGCGCTCGGACGACAACGTCGACACGCTAACGAAACGTCTTGTGACGTTCCACAAACAGACTGGACCCGTTGTTGACTATTATCGTCAAAAGGGTCTCTGGGTGCCCATTGACGCGGCCCAGAGCCCGAACCTCGTCTGGGAAAACCTAGCCAAGATCTTCAAGAAATCCAATTCATAATTGGCGTCCTTACTTCGTCCGTTCGGCTGCCCGCGCCCTTCGTAGATCTTTCATGTATATGGTCCGTAGACATCGTTAGACAGAGCCATCATCGGCGTGCTTTGTCGATTCCTGAGGTGGTGTAGCGCAGAGCCAAAAGCGCATAATATCTCAGACCGGTAATCTAGTACAGGTATGTGCGTGCAAGGTTTCTATGACATGTTACCGTAGGGCGATGCGAATTTTTCGGGTCAGTCGTGACTGTTTATTCGGACTTGGCGCTCTTCAAGTTCTTTCTCTCACCCTTGACGTCACCTGCGAGCCACAGTGCGGAAAAAATGAAGAAGCCGGCACTGGTGCTGATGGCGCCAGCATAGTAGGGCCATGCAGCGCTCAGGAAGCGGGGATACTCGTCATGCCTAGGCGGAACAACAGGTACGGTCGTGGATGTGTGCAAGAACGTGTAGCTAGCGCGAGTGAAGCTCAGTGTCATCCCCGCATGATAGAGTACAGGACGCTCACCCTTGTCTCCGCCAACCAACGACGAACTTGAAGACACCATGTCGGTCCGGTGCCCGGAACTGGACCTCGTATTTCCCGGGCTCACCGGCGACGGGGAGCAATGCAGTACGCACGTGTGGGTCGAGCATGGTAAATTCGAGCTGCAAATCTGTAAGACCGTCGTATGGCTTCCAGCTTGATGTCTGAGAGTCGTATGCCGAAATGTACGCCGTGTACACCTTGGATACAAAAACGTGAGTGTCTCGTCCACACGCAAAAAGTATCACCACCGTACGAGCTGGTCATTGATGGTATACATCTCCGGTGCATCGGTCTCATTGACGCGGTGGTGCTCGGTGCGGTCGATGCGCAGCACCATCGTCTCCTGGAACACCCAGGCGGCGACGTCTCGGGCGAACTGCGCGTTGCCAGATGGTATGCCGTCGGGGAGAGCCTTTCTCGCATACTCGTCGCTAAAGAGCTCGACGCTGCCCGCAAAGACGACGCGTGAGTTCTTGGTCGTTTGGAAGCCTGTCACGAGGCCGAGTTGGCTGCCGGCCCAGAGGCCCTCCCCGTTCCGCTCTGCGGCATCGACGATGGCGCTAGCACCGGAGTCGTCGGTAGAGTCGGCCGCGAAGCTCGTCGCTGGTGCGCGGAGGATAGGAACGAGGTAGGGGCTGCTGCCGAGCGCGTGTGGAACGCCGGAGAACCAGACGGGGGCGCTGCCTGTGGGGAGAATGGATGACTTGGTGACGTCCACGGGAATGAGCGTCGCGGGTTCTTCGCGTTTGGGGTGGTGTGAGAGGAGAGGTGTCCCTGGAGGAGGCGGGATGAGGGAGAACTCGGCGGCGAGGGAGGAGAGGGGGGTTTGTTTTGTAGAGAGCGCAATGAGGAGGTTCGTGTTTTCCGAAAGGAGGCCGACTAAGGACTGTGGGGTGATGTCTGATGCGTACGCTGCGGGGTGGGTGAGCAAAGAGCAGAGTGGAGTTGTTGGCGACTTACACTTGGTTTCTGGGGTGAAAAGGATGACGTGGGCGTAGTTGGGCACGTCGTACGCGGCGATGGCGGGGCTCGTGTCCTTTGGTGCGCGGAACGTGAGGTCGTACCCTCGCTCTGCCAGTTCACGTGAGCAGCAATTCAATCGCGCAATTGCGACTTACGCTCAAGTCCATTGAAGAAGATGGAGTAGTTGGCCTTGTCGAGGGAAGGGTCGAGGAGGACGAGGACCTTGTCGCCCGAGCTCGACTTTGCGAGAACGGTGCCCAGGAGGGCGAAGCAGGATACCAGCGCTGATCTCAGAAAGCGCATGGTTGGTGTTCTTTTACAACGCACTTCCACGTCTACTGAGCGATGTTGTGCTCTGTTGTCTAACAGCCTTAACACGTGACTAATTTATTACTAAATTAGGGTGCATCTGCTCTCCCCAGCCTCACCCGACGACAGTCGACCCTCACTCAAGGATGGCAAAAGGAGACAGAGAGAGCGAAATACCTTGCAAGCCCAGCTCTTAGACTCACATCGTGCTAGGATCACACCCGGTGCGACGTAGATAGAGAGAGAGGAGGGGTGGCTCACTGAAACGCCAACGACGAGGCAGGGCCTGTCCGACAGACACGCACTTGTCTTCTTTATCGCGGTTCTTGCACTGGATGGAGTGAGAGAACGCTGTTGTACTTGCCTTTATCGCTGAGGGACTAGATAAGCACAAGCAAGGGAAGGTCGGGCAGGAGGAGCTGTGTTGAATGTGTGGCGGTGATGTCTAATCTCACGGTTCACGTGATTTCAGACTTGGACCATCTTTCTGTGTAGACTCACGACGGTCGAGTTCGCTGGCCGCCGCATTCACGCACACGAGCGAGGCCAACGTCGAAAAGGTCGCCTCATGGATGACTCCACCAGCGAGTCTTCTGCACCAGCTCAATTTCCCCCCGTCACCTCCGTCCTTGGCGTCAAGGGCGCACTCCGCTTTCGACGCCATGGCGCAAGTCAGAAGGCTCACGTCGTCCTGAGACGCGTAGAGATATCTGATGACTCTCCTTACCCTCCAGGAAGAGGCCCCGTCGCTCACTTCAGTCTTTTTGCACAGAAGAGAATCGAGGTCAAGCCTGGCAAGGAAATTCTCCTCGCCGTGGCCTCCGAGGATGGCTCCTTCACTGACCAGGCCGTCATCTTCGAAGGTGACCTCTTCGCCCTCCCCGACTCAAACTCGGACGAAGAGGAAGAGGTCGAAAAACAGATCGCTCATGACGATACCTTCTCTGACCCTCCCGTCTCTCATATCATCCCTCCCAAGATGCGGAGAACGTGGACAAAACAACACGAACAGGTGAGCTCGGCCGAAGGTGAGCATACCCCATTTCCCTCGCATAGCCCATCCATGCGAGCGTTCGGTATGTCGCTATTAGATACCTTCACCCCTCCGCCACCTACACACGTCTCCGTCGGCGTGCAAGCTCAGCCAGCATGCTCTGTGAGTGCTGTCCAGGTAGTCCCTCCCACCCTCCCTGTGCAGGAAACATTGCCAATTCAATCTCTTGCGCCACCTGGAGAACCTTCTACTCCTGTGAGAGATCCTGTGCGAATACCAGCGCCAGACTCATCACCAAAACTGATCCCACCTCCTAACGATCGTCCAGTGAGTACATTGTATCCGACTGTACAACACAGACTCAGCTATTGTAGATACCGAATGATGATCGCTCCCGAAGTCTGTCTCCCATGAGCATTGGCTCGCCGCCTAGTACTCCCCCCCAATCACCTGTTCATCCCCGCAGTCCATCGCCCATGGAAGTCCCAGCCACACCCATGAAGCCAACCAGTGCTACGTCAGGTAAAACGCCATCTGCTACACAGCAGGTCCCTGCGGAGAAGCTAGAAGTACCATGGACCCACGTTGAGGATGCCGCTAGTAGGACGTCGCAAATTAGTCCTGTCTCTTCCGAGACCGTCGACATGGATCTCCAGTCGTCACCGTCATCGCATTCTTCTGCTTCTGATGATGATATCCCAGGATTCATCACAGGAGCAGCTTCTCGCCGCCCTCGTCCCCCGTCACCTCTTGTGCTTCCCGTAGCGCCCGCAAAATCCAGTGTTGCCGCACAAACGCCCGTGCCGCCATCAGCTCAGACTATAGTGTCTTCCCCTGCGTCGACCGTGGCCACCACGATAGCACCTTTGGCCGCCGAATCCGTAACAGAAAAGCATGAACTCCCTTCTCCTGCCGTGGCTACGGTCCCTAAGCGCGCACCTATCAAGAACCCCTTCGTCTCAGGCGGATTTATTACAGAGTTCGTGGGGGAAAAGGATTCACTAATTAAGAGAAAGGACTCCGCAGACCACCCGAGTCTTTCTGATAAGATGGTAAGTTAGGTGAACGGTTTCCCCTGCTGTCGTATTGATGGTGATGTCGAACAGCCCAGCCCAGTTGAGCAACCTCTGGTCAAGACAGAACCGATCGTGCCTGAAACAGTTCCCCCACCGATGGCATCTCCTGTTCCGCAGCCGTTGAGGCTGATAGTCCCAGAACAAAGACCGCCTCCCCCTCCGAACCAGTCCTTTTCAACCCCATCCCAACCCCATCGTCCACTACCATTTTCCTCATTGCCGCCTAGGCCATCTGACCCTACCATGCCATATCCTAACGAATTGAATCCTGCCGTCGTGAAAGCTGGCTATCAACCTATAAAGTCTGCCAATGACCCACGGCTATCATACACCTCGACTGGTTCGATTTCTAATCCTCTGAATATCCGTCCGTCGAGGCTTCCTCCGCCGCTACCTCCCAAACCTCGTGCCCGAGCGTCACCACCGCGCCAGGGAAACAAAAGGAAAGTGGTGGTTGGAAACGGCTGGCCATACAACAAACAGACGAATGGTCATGTGGTAACGGTACCGGTAGCCAATGTGATAAACCCTTCACCACCCGTTGTCAAAGGTTCTCTTCCACTTGTACGACCCCTCACGCCAGAAAGTACGCGGTCGTCAACAACACCACCTGGTCTTTCTGGTCTTGCACCCTATTCGTCGCCATCTCCGCCTGGCTTCTTGCATAGTTCGTCGGGTCCCAAGTCGGCTGCGCCTGTAGACCAGGGTAGGTTTGGGCTGTTCCCCCAATCCGTATGTTCGACACCGCAAATCAAGCACGGTAAGTTTCTGGTCGTGGTCACAACTTTTCTAGAATTTCACAATCGTTTTCAGAAATCAACGATTGGGGAAGTCCAACCTTGCCACAGTCACCCAATAGTGTCTCGGCTCAAAGTATCCCTATACAAGCACCTCGTCCCATCGCTCCTGCATCGGCGGCTTCCACTGTCCTTCAATACACGCCCCAATCGGTTGAACAGCCAGGGTCAACGAGTTCAACACCTTCGCGTGATCCTAAGGGAAAGAAGCGCGCGTTGACGTCCGACGGTGATGCAGACGCTGAGAATACCCGCCCCCGTAAACGAACCCTCGCATGGCCCTGTCGTGATCCCATGCATACAGTTCAAATCAAGAGCGACGACGACCCAGGAATCAACTACGTGTCGCTTAGTTCGGACGGGGAGCGGTTAGCCACCATATGTAATGACCGCACGATTCGAATATGGAGCATGCAGAGTAAAGTGGAAACGGCTCGGCTCGGACAAAACGCACCGATCATGGCGGTCGCTTGGATGTCGGATGATATGGGTGTTGTCTCGCTGGGACAGGACGGGGTTATCAGCAAGTGGACGCGTACGGTACGTCTTCGGTTTAGCATTGTGCAAGCGGTCTTGCTGATGTACTTCTGGAACAGAACCAAAACCATTGGCAATGGGCCAAGCTACTGGACGCTGGCAAAGAAGACTCAACCTGTTTTGCGTATAGACGTGACAGGATCGCCGTTGCATTCCCACGACTAGGAGTCAAGGTTTGGATATGGATCAAAGGTGGGTACTTTTTGCGAACCAGCGCTACTAACATTGGAGCTCCAGACATAGGCACTTGGCAACCACAGCGGTCGATTCTGCGACAAAATGTGACTTCTATTCAGTTTGTTGAGGACGGCGAGGCGTTGATTGGCGGTACGAGCGACGGTGTCTTGTAGGTCACTTTTTCGCGTTTGATCGACTCGGTCTAACGATGGGACGCGTCAAGGTGGTATTGTCAGGTGCCGAATGGAACGCTACGCGCGTACGCCTTCCTCAAGGCCAAAGTGTGAGTTGCTACTACTTCAACCAAGACAATGACAGCCGACCATCGTTGCAGGTACCACCTGGATGTCAACGGGCCAGGCACACACGCGTTAGTTTCGCAGGTGGGGGGACGGGCTCATTTAGTGGGCATTCAGCAAACGGATCACAAGGGCAAGATTGAGCAAGTCTATTCCACGAATGCCGACCCTACGGGCGAACAACGGCAGAACTTGGGCGCCATGTTCGCGAGTGGCTGCAAAACGGTCCTATTTGGGTCGACAGAGAGCAACCTGCTGGTGTGGGACAGGGCCAAGGGGGAGGTGATCTGCGGGTTAGATCACGGCGAAGGTACGTAGCGATCCTTTCCCTGAAATACGTGAGCACATGCTGAATGAGTGATCATCTTTTTAGCCGAACAAATTCAGGCAGTTGCTGTAAGTCCATGAGATTCTTCAGCGTCAATTCCACTGCTAATGTGTTTTCGCAGTGTTTCGATCGTGGCCCACAGGCATGCATAGTTACAGGCACCAAGCGTGGCACTTTGTGTTGGTGGAAACCTCCTTTAATGGAGTCATGATATGTACGGTTATATTTATGCTGACCCACCGCGAACCTGAATTCTCAAGCAGAACGCCAGTATTTGACATGTTTTCGAGCTACGACAGAATCTTGCATACTGCTAAAGCACCTACAGCACCGTAATGTGGACCTATGAGGCGATGGGGAGAGATACACTGTATCAGTATCGCACAATCACTACTATAATATCTGTACGCGTAGCTAGTAGGAAGCTGTTGCGCTCTAGATCTTTGTTGTTTCGTATTTTATTGTTTCTGTTATCCACTTGGTATATGGGGATGTTTGCGTATGTTTGCTTGCTTAGGGCCGGTTCATGTCGCGCATGATGAGAATGTACGTCGACCTTTGCGATTTCGTGTTGAGGCCAAAGTCAATCACCTCCGTTCGTCGTCGCCAACGTCGACCTCGCAACTTTTTCCGTCCCTCGTACGTCGCTCTTCTTGTTTCCTCGTCGCTGTCGCTCGTGGCCAGGCGAACACTCACCTGTTTATTCCGAATGCCAGAAACCAACCGTGCTCGCCGCGATTGCGTGAGTTGCGTTTCGTCAAGTCTGACAAACTCGCGTCCTGCCAACCGATCTTTTTCCACTCGGTGAGTTCATTAAATAATCTTGGCGCGCCATGACCCAGAGGGCGTTCTGCTGGCGGCGCACAGCCTTGACAGCGTGGTTGTCATGCTGTAGCGGTGCGGACACCGCAAGCGTTCTAAAATGGGTCTCGTGCATGTCTCCCTCGTGCGCGTGATTCTGACCTGCCACCCACTCAAGCGTCATCTCGACTTGTGCTACAACTAGCTCGACGACATGCAGACTATCAAGTGCGTTGTAGTAGGAGATGGTGCTGTTGGAAAGGTGCGTGACGACGTCGTCTCTTGTGCCTTTGGCCCGCGCACGCGAGTGAACGTGACGTTGCACAGACTTGTCTTTTGATATCGTACACGACCAACAAATTTCCGAGCGAGTATGTTCCGACTGTACGTCTTCCCTCCCGTTGCTGCTCCACCTGCCGGGCAGACGCAAGCCTATATGCTAGGTCTTTGATAATTACGCGGTGACTGTGATGATTGGTGAAGATCCGTATACGCTCGGACTGTTTGACACTGCCGGTTCGTCAATTCGGTTGGTTCTCTGTTGGTTGTCACACGCATATCTTGTTTCACAGGCCAGGAGGATTACGACCGTCTCCGTCCATTATCATACCCGCAAACGGACGTCTTTCTGGTTTGCTTTAGTGTCACCTCCCCGGCGTCCTTTGAAAACGTAAAGGAGAAATGGTTCCCCGAGGTACACCATCACTGTCCGGGTGTGCCGTGCCTTATCGTGGGCACGCAAGTCGATTTGCGGGACGACAGCCAAGTGATTGAGAAACTCGCTAGACAGAAACAGCGGCCCGTAACGAGTGAACTAGGAGAACGCCTCGCGAGGGAACTTGGGGCAGTCAAATATGTAGAGTGCTCGGCTCTGACGCAGAAGGGCTTGAAGAACGTGTTCGACGAGGTGCGTTGAAACTTCCGGATGTCCTTGGCGCCCCTTTGACGCGTGGTCGATTGATAGGCCATCGTCGCTGCTCTTGAGCCTCCCGTGGTCAAGAAAAGAAATAAATGTGTCATCGTTTAATGTAGCTCTGTTCCACGGGAATGTCTCATTTGATATCTTCCATCTCTTAACGACTCTTTTTACGCTTCCCTTCTGCCCCATATATCCTTGACGTTTCTCTTAGCTCTTTGTGTCGCCCTTTCCTCTCTCGCGTAACACCTTGGGCTCATGATTTTTACCCGTCCTCGATGTTCCTTCGACACCGTTCATGGCTTTCTCCGCAGCACTGAGTAAATTCCGCCGGAGAGGCACTAAGTTAGTCACCCGTCTAAACCGAAACTGCCACCTAATCATCATTTTTTTCTTTTTCTTCTCGCCCCTCTTTTAAATCGTACTTGCGGTGGTAATGACGACGGAGAGATACATGGATGCGATTCTTGGGCAAGTGGTAGTACAAGGAGGGGTTCGGATTTTATATACCCCTTTGCTCGAAATGGGAATCCCATTCTCTACCATAACGAATGGGGAAACAACAAGATTCTCGAGGCCATTCAGCGTGCTGCACGTGGGCTCAGCGTGGCCCGGTTGTCGGGGGCGCGTGGTAGGGCAGTATTATGGCCATTGGGCGGATCGAAGACGTTTCGTCCCGACTGTAACGGACAGAGATATCTCCGGGGGGTTAAACAAGGGAGGGAATGAACGGGCTTTACGAGGACACGTGTCAAGTAAAACGAAGCACAGCACATTTCAGAGGCTAGTGATGAATCGGTAGTCTCGTCGCTAGACTAGGAGCAGTGCTCTTACTTTGCTCACGTGACACACGGTCACACCTCAAGTCCGTTAAATTTCCATATAGGGTTTAGTTACTCCGGGCCGGTGTTACAGCGACCATTGACGTCAACACGCCAACTGATCAATTTTAGTGTGTTGGACAGACTGGATGATGGTCCGATGGATGACAATGCGAAATTAATGTATCTGAATGTAATTTGTAGTAAGCGTATGTCATGCTCTAAAAGTAAGCTCTGGGAATATGAACGGAAAATAGAATGCGTCGATGAGCCGATAGACAAAGAACAAGGACATCGGACTCTGGCGGTGGACGACAACGATCAAATTCAGTCAGAATACGACGGTATGAGCAAACGCGTGTCGTCTCCATCTGATAGGTCGACGGGAACGCTTGCTCATGAAAACGGCCACGATGGAAAAAGCGAGCAAAGACATCCGTCAACGTACCTATCAAAGAACTCGCCGGTGACGAGCCTGAACAACAATCGAGCCAAACGCAGGCGCTTTTGAGGTTTTGAATCTGTGTTGGACGTGTCTTCGGTCGCTTCGACGACCGAAGTAGACCAGGACTGTCCTGTGGGTCGCACTCCATGTCCAAAGGTAGTGGGGGTAATGGAAACTTCTCGCTCGAAATCTCCTCGTCACATGTAGCTTAATGGTGTGACGAGATGCATTCGATCGTGGCGCCTCAAAGTCTTTCATAGTTATTGCCCATAAAGAACGTTGCCCATGTGCGATGTGCGAACGGCCGCAGCGGGGAACCCGTGAACGTGACCTCGTCCTCTGCAAAACTGCCGGGGATATGAAACAGATTCCGACCTATGGCGCCGTCTTTCGGTTTGTCTCTGGTGGGCACTCCAAGGAAGGTACATGGCTGGAGATACGACATAGTAGTGTCGCAGGTAGAGCTGCCCAGCGAACACGTTACGCTGGTCGATCAGTGCCAGGGCGGAGTCCAATCGGACGGAGAGGGGTGGTATGTATTTTGAAGTCGTCGGACGGTTTCATGCGCTTGGACGTGCGGGGTGTGTATAGACGAAGGTGGACATATTTGATGTCTGGGATCAAGTGACCGGCTTCGAATGGACTCGGCAGAACGAGCAGTTGACTGTCGTCCCTCTTGCTAGAGAGTACCTATTGGATGTTGGGCAGATATTC